>JANXJC010000017.1:26245470-26274682 GCA_027564655.1 Leptodon cayanensis | reverse complement strand
AGCGGAGAGGGGCGTGGCGCAACGGAGGGGGCGTGGCGGGATGGGGGCACCGTGGGGACTGGGGGTTTCGCGAGGGCCGGAGGCCCCGATGCAGGGGCCGTCGTGGCCGGCGGGGGGCTCTGCGGGGCGGCCGGCGGGGCACGGCCGGGCGCTGCCCGCCAGGTGAGCTGCCCGGCCCCGGGGCGGCCCGGTGCTGTGAGCCTGCCGGCATGCAGCGGTCCTGCTCCCCGCCAGGGTCTGCCCTGTCCGGCAGGGGGCCGTGCCGCCCGGCCCCCGCAGGCACGGCCGTGCCTCGGGCCGCGGTCGCATGTGAGTGGGACATGAAGGCGGTGTCGCGCCGCGCTCGCCCGGCTGGGGCCGCGGGAGGCTTCCCCGCTCCCCTCGGGCGGGTGTCCGGGCGGGGGGAGCCGTTCCTGCCCCGCGCCCCTCCCGTCGCCCATCCCTCTGCCCCAGCCGCGGCCGTCGCCTCGTGTTCCCGCCCTCCCCTCGCTGCCTGCCCGGTGCGCGCTTCCCGGGAGGAAAGTCCTCCGTGTCTGTGGAAGCGAGCGGCCCTGGCCCTGCCCGGTCCCTGCCCAGCTCCCCTTTCTCTGCTCGCCATGCCGTCCCGCAGGGCAGCCCCGCTTCCCTCTGCCAGGCCGCTGGCAGACCTGCCCTGTGGCTGGGGTCTGCCCCGGCCTCCTGGTTTCGGGTGGGAGTTGGGGGGGCGTGGTGGGGGGGGGGTTCTGTTTTTTTTTCGGACCGTGACACCTGCCAGCTAGATGTGAAAGCTTAACAGTGCTAGGGGGGAGGCGTGAGGGATGCCCCCGCTCCGAGCGAGCAATGCTTTGGTACAGGAGTCGCCCACAAGCAAGCCTGGCTGATACCAGCCGTGCTGTGCAAACCGTGAGAACCGTTCGAGGCCACGTCTTCTCAGGGACCAAGAAGTCTAGGCCGTGTCTTATCGGGAGATAAGACAGTCCAAGCTGGGACTAGGCAAAACTAAAGCTGCCAGAGCTGCCCATCTGCACAAACACCAAGGGGGTGGTTTGGCTACCACGTCTATCACTTTTGGCTATAAAAGTAGCCCGTACCCTCCCCGAGCCCATTTCATCCTCTACGAGTGCTGCACGGCAGCGATCTCCCGTAGAGCAGGGACACCTCTCGGAGTTACTCCTCCAGCCTGAGACACCCTTCACCCGGCATCTGCTATCTCCAGCGAGGTGAGCAGCATTTTACTTTCGTTCTAAAAGTGTATTTTTTGCCTTTTTATATCTACATGTCTCCAGCTATTGCTTAATCATTAGAAGTGTAGTAAGTAGTAGAGTGTTTGACTGCTGCCTAAATTGTTGTTTAAACCATCATTTAAGTCGTCCAATGACTATTTAATTGCTATCGAATTATTGCTTAATCACTATTTGATTATCATTTCAATTCCGTTCAGTGATCAATTAATTATGATTTGGTCATCGTTTAACTATTAATGAAACCCTTTTAGTTAACCCCGCGATGATAACTTCTTTTAATAATTTGCCTGTGAGAGGAGGCTGGTCCTGCTGGCTGCACGCCAGGGGAACGGCACCTTCGGGCTTCCGCGGAATGGAGGGGTCTTGCATGCTCTCCACAGCAGAAAGTCTGGGGCCCTTCCACTTTCCCTCACCTTCCTCTGGCTTTTGCATTCCGGGTAGAGCATGGCTGCTGTGGCTGAGTCCGCCTAGTCTGGTGGGTAAACTGGTGTGGTGGGGTCACCGGTGCTGGTATAATAGCCTTGCTGGGGAAGTACTCCTGGGCTGGTCATTGCTGCAGGGCCCTGGCAGCCGTTGCCGTTGCACGGGGAGACTTTGTCTGTAGGGGCTGAGGTTGTCTGCAGGGGCTGAGGGACATCTCGAAGGAGTGCTTGTGTCTCCTCCTGTGCCTGTGCTCACTTCGGGTCTCCTACTCAGATGTCATCCCCAAAGGATCTGCCTGCCCTTATAGATGAGGACCTGCTTGACTTCATCCTCAAGGATGATGTTCCTGGCCCTGAACTCCCAGAGGTGGAGAACGATCTGATGCAAGACTGGGGCATGCTGGAGGACACGGTGAGTTCTTTTGGAGGAATCGCTGCTGGGTTGTGTTCAGGAGGTTTGGCTTCCTGCTCAGGAAAAACTTTGTCTCCACAGGTCCTGGCCAAGGAGATAGATGACTTCCTCAGCTCCCTGATGACCTCCTTTGCAGATGAACCAGGCACACTACTGGATTGTTTGCCTGCCAACAGTGACAGTGGCATTTCTGAGGGTCAGCTTCCGTCCTGTAGCCCCGACAGCACCCTTGCCAGCAGCTCTTGGAGCCCAGGTGTTGTGCACGCTGATCACAACTATTCCCTCCATGCGCATTGGCCTATGCTGGAAAGCACGATGTCTGACATGGCGCAAGGAGGTGCTTCTGTCGACCTTGGTAAGTGATGTGCATGGGCTTTCTGTCCTGGCTACAGGCAGAAAAGCTGTCCCACGTTGGGGTTTTATTTGGATCGGTGCCAGGCAGCGATGGACAGCGCCAAGTTTAGTGGCTTTCTGCTGCTGTAAAATTGTGGTTTCGTGCTACTCAAAGCTGGCTGATCAGGTGCTGCCTCGCTAAGGCCCAGTGCTTGACTCTGCTTTTCTTCCCCAGGGACAGGGATGGGTTTGGAAGGCACAAACAGGGCACTGGAACAGGAACAGAGCTCCAGTTTCCCTGTTGCTGTGGATGCCGGACCGCAGCTTGTGCCTGGAGCCACCGTGCAGGTACTCATTGCCATGCGTGTGGGTCCCAGCCTTTGCTTCTGCTCATATCTCCCTTTCTCTCCTGGCTTGGGTCCTGCGAGAGCTATCTCTGAGGAAAGTGTGATGCTGCTTTGGGACTGCTGAACCCTGTTCTGTGTGCTTTCTGCACACCGTCTCTGCCCTGGGGTGGACTCCCTTTGCTGTGCATTCTCAGCAGGTGTATTTTTGCTGTTTTCTAGTCCGCATTCCCAAAGCTGGTCCTTATAGAGGAGGAGAGGGAGCTCCTGGGGAAAGAAGGTGTTTCATTGCCAACCCATAAGCCGCTGAACAAGGCGAGTCCTTGCTACAGCCTGTCACTCCCAGACAGACCACTTGAGTATTTCATCCAGAGCAGGGGTTCAAAAATGCAAGATGGTGCCTCGATGAGAGCATTGGTGCCCAGGTGCTGTGTTCACGGCACCGTGCGGCAGGGCTCGGTGTCCTTTTCCTCCTTTCAAGGCCCAGGCGGTTTCCAGGTGCACAGCAGCCTTTGCTTTGCTAATCAGACAGACACAAAGAGCAATGAGACCTGGCTGCTGTCAGTCTCCCTGCGCATGGCTGCTTGCAGGAGGCAGTTACACCACAAGTGCCTCCAACCTGTTTTTTCCTCCTTGCCTAGTGGCTGCGTGCTTTTTGTCTCCCTTGGGTATGCCTCACTTTTTCTACACCAGGGAAGCTGCTGGCCACATCAGCAGGCCAGAGTTTGCCTTGCAGCTCCTACAGTTCATTCAGTGGTGTGGGAGGGACAGAGGACAAAAGCATGCGGGCTGAGCACTGAGATGTATGCTGGGTTTGTGAGGGCTGGATCGCCAACCCTCTGGGGTTGCTGCTAACGAGAAATGACCCTTGCAGACTCAAGAGTGGCTTCTGAAGAAAGTGCGTCAGAAGATCCGGAACAAGCATTCAGCCTCTGATAGTCGTCAGAGGAGGAAGATGTATGTGGATGACCTGGAACGCAGGTACAGGCACACAGCAGTGTCACCCAACACTGAGGGGACAGGCAGGTTCTTTTAGGCGTCCTTGGCAGAATGATGATGGCACTAAATTGTAGCTTTGTTTTTGTAACATATTATAATTAATATGGCGTAGAACTTACGATTAGAACTGCAGGGGATTCCTACAAGCAGAATCAATGTAGTACAATCTTTAAGCAGCGTAATACAGAATTTATAATAGAACTTAACTTGTAATTTCTAATCACTTAGACCCTAATACAACTTGCCATGTTTTCTAATCACCTGGATCCTCTGCAGATCGGGTCAGATCTTAATACATAGTTTTCTCTATCAGTGTAATGATCCTAATGGAGACTTGAAAATGGTATAAAGTTATACGAGTCACTCCCTTAATCATGGGAGGAAGCAGATGATGGTGGAGGTGTCCCTGGCCTGGGGGCATCCTGGGTCTCACTGTCCAGCAGCAGCTCCAGTCGCAGTTCCCCCTTAGGCCTTGTAACTGCTTGCTTTTGTGGACAGTGCTCTGTGTGCTGTTACACTTCCCTGCTCTGTGACAGGGTCATCAAAAACACTGGGCCGTCTGGGTGCCTGAGACCTTCAAGGCTGGTGAGGAACAGAGTAACCAGCCTGGCGCCCAGGAACCTTGACGCTGGCGAGAGGGGTACAAGAAATCTGTTTAGTTTGTCTACTTGGTGGACAGGACCTTCAGGGCCTGATAATGAGGGTGCAGGAACAAATACACAACCCACTGAGTCACCGAGAATGGGTGTTTATCTTACAAAGTGGCATTAGTTGTGCTAACCACATTGCCAGGGATCAGGAGTAGGCGGTACCGGTTACGAGCAGCTGTGCTGTGCCGCTGCTGCGGTCTTGCCACCCTGGGCAGAAGTAAGGCTGATGCTTTGGGGCAGCAGCCCTCCTCAGGGGGCTCAGAAGCTAGGGGCATGGCTTGCCCTGCTCTCTTAATGCTTGGAGATGGCCCAGAGCTTGCTCTGTTCCAGCCAGGTGCTGGCCTGCCTGGTCCACCGTGTTCTCCAGGTCAGGCTAGTTTACGATACAGCCTGATGTTGTGGATTTGCAGGGCTGATATGCTGCTAGGAGCGAGCTTGCTGAGGGATTAGCCTGGTGATTCTCTGCGGCACTGGGCAGGGCTCCCCCCTTTCCAAATCTGGTGTGAGTTGTCACTCTCTGGGCTTTGCTCCAGGTGGTGCTGGGTAGACCCCAGAGCAATTTTATCTGTCCCAGCCACCCAGAGGTGGTGGCTGATTACCCGAGGAGAGACTCTGGTGAAGTCCCTGCTGTTGACTAACAAGACCTCTCTGGTTTTGCCCCATGCTCTTCACCTGTCCTGGGAAGGTTGGCAGCCTGCAGAGCTCAGAACCAGAAGCTGCGGAAGAAGGTGCAGCTGCTGGAGAAGCAGAACCTGTGAGTTCTTCTTACTGGAGAGGGCAGGAGATGTGGTGGAGAAGGCTGTTTGTCTCCTCGCGATCGTGGCCTGTTCTGGGCTGCAAAGTGGGGAGGAGGGGAGCGTGTGGCTCTTGGTTCAGCCACCGCATGAACCTGCATTGCCTGCTCTCCTGCAGGTCGCTGCTGAAGCAGGTGCAGAAACTGCGGGCCTCCATGAGACAGTCCAGGGCCAGAACTACAATAACAACCTGCGGCATGGTGAGTGGCTCCAGCCCCAGTGTTTGTGAAGGGGTCTCTGCCGTCCTTGTAAGTTTGGGAGAGAGGCGTTTATTGTGGCCGATGCTGCCTATCCATGTCCTTTGCTGAGGTCTGTGCTGATCTTCGTTCTGTTTCCAGGTCGTGGTTCTGTCCTTATGCCTCGTTGTCCCACCCAGCATCCGCTCGCCTGGGAGGAGGGAGAGAAAGCTGGAGATCAGGGGTGAGTGCCGGGGGGGCTGAGGGGTGGCTCCAGGTAAAGCGCTGCCCTGCAGGGCAGACCACCGTCCTCAGAGACAGCCTGAACTCTGGGTCGCCTCCGACCCAGCATCCCCTTGCCTGGGGTGGCCACTAGGTTTGGCTTTGCCGTCTTGCCCCAGCTCTGGACTCTTCCTCAGCCCCGTTGCAGGGCCCTGCCTGGGGCCAGGGCCCTGGGCCAGCGGTGGTACAAGGACTGGAGGCATCCGGTCCCTCTTGGAGCACTGGCAGCTGTGCTGTGTCTTCTCCCGGCTTCCCCTGGCAGGAGGCATCGCTGGCTGAACGCTTTGTTCCCCTCTCGTGGGCTGTGTGGTGGCCTGTGCTCGGAGCAGGACGGTGAGAGGCTGGGAATGACAGGTCTGGCTGTAACTCTCTTGCAGTGCAGACACAGCGCATCCGCAAGGTCCCGAACCAGGAGGCACCTAATGTGCAGGAGGGTGCTGGGCTGGAGGAGCTCAGCTCACAGCCTGAGGATCCCTTGATGTCTGGCAGCCTCAATCCCTCCGGGGAAGAGGGGCAGAGCGCTCCCAATCCGGATCCCAGACCTTCTGTCAACGGCAACTCGTCCTCCGACCCTCTGGTGGCAGAAGGCTCCGAGCCAGGCCCTCCCCAGCCTCAGGAGCAGCATGTCGAGAGCAACCCTGTGCAAACGGTGGTGTCGATGATGTGGAAGAATGGGAGGCAGGAGGAGAGGCAGCACGCTGCCACAGTTGTCATTGAGCATCACCGTGCCAATGGGATATGACCATGCTGCCTGCTGCTTCTTGGGGTAACGCCAGGCCCCTTGCCAGGCAGGGGCAAACAGCTGCCTTACTAGATAATCCATCTCAGCAGATTCTTCTGAACACTCTCCCGATTGCTGCCAGCTTAGAGGGTTTAGCAGGGAGGAATGGTTTTAGGGCTGACCTATTCTGACACATTGCTGCGTGTATCTATAGTATGGTATAGTATAAGTCTATCGAAGATGGGAATTTTGCTCTGACTTCTGTTGTGGCCTGCAGCCCAGAGGGTGTCCCGTGGCTTGCAGGGGTGGGCTGTGGCACGGGGGGTGAAGGTGGTCGGGCCGATGGTACCAGTGTTTGGTCTGATTGGATGCAGTTGGTGATGGAGGCCCCTGCCCTGCTTCTTCCCTGCCCAGGTGGAGGCGAACAGGCTAGGTCCCGCCGTTCTGACTGTGACTGGTGGCTGCAAGCTTTTGTCCCTTGTCCCTTGTCCCTCCCTCTTAATGCTGCAGTGTTGCCTGATTTCTAGGTGTGATATAGTGAGCTGACCTTCAGTGCCCTCACCGGGAGCGATCCCGACATTGCGACAGACGGTGAATGTCGCCTGTTCCTGCTGCCTGCTGAGCCATGGGCATAGCTTGCGGACTGGCTGGAGAAGGTAACGTGGAGTCCTTCCTAAGCCACGTCTTTCCCTGCAGTCGGGCCTTCTGTCTCCCGCAGCCCTGGGAGCAGGGCTTCTGAGCCTCGGGGAGAAGGCACGCCGCAAACCCAACTGCCGAGGGTGCGTGGAGCAGAGAGCGGCGGACCCGCTCGCTCTTCTGAAGGCTTTCCTGGCCGCAGGATGGTTTCAAAGCTACGTCCTCGTGTGCCTGAGCTTTGCTGCCTTGGCTGGTGATGCAGTCAGCAGACTGTTTCCTCCGCAGGGCTGAGCAGAAAGATTTCAAGCTGGTGAGCGGTGTCTTTCCTGGAGTGCAGCTTAGTAGTACCTGTTGAGTATCTCTCCTTGTCCTACTTGAGAACATTTCATAGAATGATACAGAATAGTTTGGGTGGGAAGGGACCTTTACAGGTCATCTAGTCCAACCCGCCCTTGCAATGAGCAGGAGCATCTTCCACTAGATCAAGTTAACAGATAGTAATTTCCCTAGCAATAACTTCTAAATAAATACTAACAATGTGACTGTCCTGTGTGGTCATTCCAGTGAGGAGCTGGGCTGCTGGGTGGAGGGTAGGGGCTGCGCCAGGGGCTGGGAGCATTGTGGGAGGAACGCAAGAGAGGCTGGGGGGCGATCACTCTCGCAGCCTAATGAAGGGGAACGCGCGCTGCCTTCCCTTCCCGTGGCTGCGAGGGGCTTGTTGAGGCAGGGCGCAAGTCTGCGGGGCGGCTGCTCTGCTCTCACCCCCCCTTCAAGGGTACGAAAACGCTCTTGAACCATTTTTGAAGACGAGCGGGTGTCGCGAGCCCCCGGCGCCCACCCGTGACCTGCAAGCGCTCGAGCGGCCGGCACCGCAGAAGCGAGCAGCTTCCCTGGTAGGAAGCGCAAGGAGCCGGCGTCTGCTGCTGGTGTCTGCCACTTTCGTAAAGGTGTCCACTGCTTTCGTAAATGTGTCCGCTGCTTTTGTAACGGGGGAGCTGCACAATCGCAGGAAGCGGAGCAGAGCTGGGGTGGTGCAACAGCCCCGTCCCCTCTGCTGGGGTGGGGGGGGGCTTGCCTGCTGGGTGTTTGCTAAACCAGGGCTGGGCCCTGGCTTTGGCTGGGGTCTCTGGGTCTCCAGGAGGCACTAGCAAGACCCTGAGGTCAGGCTGTGGAGCCCAGCGTGGGGTTTGGGGGTGCGGGAGCCCAGCCAAGCGATGGGTGCCGGCAGCACCGTGCTTGCAACCCACCCGGGAAGCAAAGAGTGCTCGTGCTGGAGAGCAAGCTATAAAACTGAACGTTGTGTCGTCTCTGCCTGGGGAGGAGAGACAGGCAAGGGGTTGCTCAGCCGCAGGCCCTGTCCCAGGACGGGCAGCGTGACGGGATCAGGCTGTAGCTCTGCCCTGGCCGGGGCAGGCAGCCCAGGAGCATCCCCAGGGAAGCACTGGACCTTTTCCCCCCGGAGCCGTGTGCGGTGGCAGGAGGGTCTAGGACCCTGTCCTTGCTTTCACGCCATTTTACGCAGTGGTGTCGCCAGCAAAGCGGGGAGCAGCCACCGGAACCGGCGTTTGGGCAGGGGCGACGGGCTCAGCACCGTGCTCCGCAGCAGTCTGGCTTGCTTGGCCAAACGTCGGGAGGGGAGAGAGCTCTGGGAGAGCAGGCAGGGAGCCAGGCGAGCGCAGCGGGCTCCTCCTCAGACGGAGCCCAACGCACGCTCTCGCTGCCGGGCTCTGCCGGCACCGGCCAGCACGGACCTTCCCCGCGGAAAGCTTGCGGCAGAGGCTGGGATGTCGCGGAGCCCAGAGCTGGTCCCCGTAGCGCACTGGGGACCTGTCTGCGCTGGGACTCGCGGGCAGGGTTGCTCTGCGGTCTCAGCCCGCGCTGCCCCGGGCTGCTGTTTTTCACGGCGTTCTGCGTTCTCCCGCTGGTCCCACAGCCAGCGGCTCTGAGCCAGCAGGAGGAAGGAAGCCCAGCCTCAGCCTCACGCCTCGGGTTAAAGGGCAGCGAGGATAAAAATGCCCAGAATGAGTCCTCCGGCCGAGGAGGCTCACACCTTGTTTCCATCAAGCGGAGGAGCAGGAGGGCCCTGGTATTTCTGCCGCCCTCCTCCACCTCCTTGCTGCAGACCCCCCGTGACGCCTTTTTCCCTCGCACGCCGCAGGGATCGGAGCGCAGGCTGGGTGGGCATCGGCGCTGCTTGCGTGCACATGAGGCCCCGCGCTCCGGCTGAGGGCGGTGGTACGGTCCCTGCTCGCCCCCCCCCACCGCCGCCGTGTTCCCTCTGTTATTCCCAAAGTTGACCCACTGTTATCTCACGCATGCCCCAGAAGGTGCCCGCATCAAGCACTGTGGGATTATGCCGACGGACGAGAAACATGAGACTTTCGGGTCAAAATGTTCTGTTCAGCCCTTGGCAAGTCCCGTACAGGTGTTGCCGAACGGAAAGCCTCTCTTTTGGCTTGGTCGCTCCCAGGGTGTCAGTAGTGCCATCTCCTTTCCACAGTAGTGACATACTGAAAGTTACGAAAGCGCGGAATGAAATTTGCCTCTTGTTGCCGAGGAGGGCCTGGGCTGTGTGGGCGGTAAGAAACACCTGCTGCTCACAGCTTTAAAGAAATCAGGTTTTCCTTGTCCTTATAGGAATCGGGGTTTCTCAGCGAGGTGGGAATTTCAGGTTAGATATTAGGAAAAATTTCTTCACTGAAAGGGTTGTCAGGCTTTGGAACAGGCTGCCCAGGGAAGTGGTTGAGTCACCATCCCTGGAGGTATTCAAAAAGCGCATAGACGAGGTACTCTGTACCATGGTCTAGTGGGCACAGATGATGGTTGGACTCGAGGATCTTGAAGGTCTTTTCCAACCTGAATGATTCTATGATTCTATGATTCTATGATTCTTGCTGCTGCTTTCTCTCTTCCTATTTTTCCTCTTTCATTTTTTTTTTTTTTAAATTTTTAAATAATTAAAAAAAAAGAAAAAGCGGGAGGGAGGAAGGGAGGCAAGATGCCTCCTTTGTCAATTGAAGGGAAGTCACCTGCCGGTTGTCAGTCAGGCATCACTTTTCAGAGAGCCGCCCCGAGCCCTCCAGCTGTACCTGGGAGCCTCAGCGAGGAGACAGCTGCCGCAGACCACGAGCAGCGGGGCACGGGGCAGCTTCCAAACAGGACAAAAGCAGCATTTTTCCAACCCCGTGCATAGGCCCCTTTCCATGTGCATGTGGTTTTCAGGCACCTGATACATTTTCCGCTGAAAAACATTTGAATTAGGAGGGGGGTATTTCGTCTTTGCTTTTTTTCTCTCTTTGCCTTCTCAGTGCTCAATGTTGGGAGGAATACTAACACGAGTAACCTGGGGACTCCTCTGCTTGCTTCGTACCTTCTCTTTGCTTCATCAAGGCTATTCATTAGCAAGGAAAGCATCAGCAGCATAAACTCCCTATTCCCTATGGAGACATCTACCTCGCTCCCAAAAGAACAGCTCAGGCAAGCCTTCAACTACAACGTTCACTTCGTGCACTCCCCCGTTGGCACTAGACTGTTGCAAACTTGGCTGAAGTGAGGAAGAATTAGACCTGTCCTGAAGCTGTTTGATAATTTTATTGTCAGTCAGGGTCTGGGTGAAGATACCCAACCAGAGGATGGAGGGAGTTAAAACAGCAGCCTTGACCCCCAACCAGGCTCTAAGTTTTCCTAAACCTTAGCCCTACGTCTGCACGCCTAGTCTGCATTATTTCTTCTCATGTGTCCTTGCAAGTGTGTGCCCGTAACTTAATCCCGGCCCGTGCTGTGCAGCAAGAGTTAATGCTGGTCGCAGGCTCCAGTGGAACAGGCGTACGCAGGCTGGAGACAGCTGCAGAAAGTCAATGAAGGGTGGGATTCCACTCCAGACTTAAAATCCAAATTTATACAGTCAGTCAAGACTAGGGACAGGTTCAGCTGACCAGCCAGAAGAGTTGGCTTCATTTGCCAACACATAAGCACGTGGCACTGTCTGAGGAGCCATAGGGTGTCCGAGACACCCACGTGTGACACGCAGGTATGGCATAGGACATGCCTGAAGAAGAGCTAGAAGCCAGTGGACTATTCTTAGGGTGTCTCCAAAGTTACCAGGAGCATCGTTTGAGGCAACTAAATAAAGTCCGGATCTCCGCAGACTACAACATGTCTTCAACACGTTAGAGGCAAAGATGCCACCAGCTGCAGAAAGGAAGTGTTGTGTTTGAGACATGGGCAGCGGGTTGATCAGCAAAGCCAGGGAGAGAACAGAGGTCAGGATTCACACCCCTTGGGGGCCCTTTTATCTTGCGTAGTTGTTACAATTAAAGAAAAAAGGATCATTTTCCTCTACTCTGCTTCTCTTCCGAATTAGTCTTCATAACCTAAGAGTTAGATCTGTAGAAGAAGGACAGGATGAAATAATGTTTGACAAGCACCTTCCTGAATTACATCTAGGAGACCACAGGGCTTGGGTCAGATGCAGAAGCCTTGGTTTTGATTCAGAACGAAATTTTGCAAAGCATCTTGGTGACTGAGGAACATAAATGTCATCGGTTTCAAGGTCTATATTGGTATAGCAAATAGTGCTGAGGTACAAGCACAGGAACTTAGTGGTTTCTGCTGTGTTTAGCACAGTCGCCGGCACAGTTTTGGCCTGTGTCAACTAGCACTGACCCTAACAGTTCCCAAGCTCAGCTTGGGAGTTAAGGCAGGCCAAGGACCATTCCCAGTTTGGAGCTTGAAGATGGCCATCTATTTAAGAAGGTGAAAGAGCTGAATAGTCATTTTTTGCTCACTGATTTGAAGGCAAGGACACAGGTCCTGGCACTATTTAGTGAACTAATAGTGGTGTAGGCAGTGAAACTTGGACTCCTAGATGCTGAAGCCTCTTTGGAATATGAGGCCAAGGAATATAAGCTGCAGTGATAAAAGCCAGCTGGCTCCAGCATTGCCTACAGCAGAGCGAGGCCAGCCTCAGCTACACGACTGGCCTGGAGGTTGGACAAATACATGGATATAAATTTGCTGAATTACAAGGTCTACCTGCTAGCAGTACCTCTCATAGCCAGGTTAAAATTAAGCTGTGAACATTAGTCACTGCAGCACAGACATGTCCTTAAGCTTCTAACTAGATCAGGTTTGCTGAGGGTATTTCGGGTTGGAATTCCTACAATTTCCCATGGGAAGTGATGGTCTGAAAACCTTTCAAAACCCAGGCCATAATGCTAACAACAGTCACCATCTCTGCAGAGCATCAAAAGGTTTCCTAAATATTTTCTTAAAATAAATTAAGACTGATTGAAAACTGCCTAAAGTTTTGAATATTTGACCTATAGCGGAATAAGGTAATGTGTGAGAAACGGTTTGAGCTCTTCAGCTCCATGGAACAGGATATTCAGGATATCCTGCAAATACCCAGGATATCTCCAGGCTGTCCTAGAAGGGTGAAAGGCAACCGGTCCACTGTCTTGCAGCTTGCAAAAAAATATACTGAACTCATTGCTACACAGTGATATTAGAGCAAAGAATTAAGCTGTGCTCAGAAGAGGAAGAGACATTTGTGTACGTGGCAAGATTTTCCTGAGTTACGATAATACAGATTTAGGAAAAAAAGCCCATCATTTTTTGAAAAGGCTTTGTGCCTGCTTTGGTCCATAGTGTCACATTAAATAGGAGGCAACTTTCTGCGCCTGTTCTGTCTATTACTGTACTGAGACAGTGTACCGAATTCATCTTGATCAATCTGCTACAGCAGTTCCTGTATCTGTAGCATTCATTTTAATCCCATTAAAGAAGATCTTGTTGTGAATTACTGGGAATAAAGAGGAGACTTTTGTAACCAATGTGAGATCTAGATCATATTCAGTCTCGCTCTTTGCAAGTCATTCCTACCCAGTGCTGTTTAATTCTTTCTCCATGTCACTAAATCCAAAGCATTTTCCACCAACTGAGAATGGACAACAATTATTGAGGCTATCTGGGATGTAGTGATTTTCAGAATGCTCTTGAAAACCACTTTCAGGACAGTGTAAATATTATTTTGTTTAGGTGGACCCTATAGTCAGATGGGTGATTTTTCTGGAGAAAGATGTGCAGAATACATCTTTGTTATCAAATTCGCAAAGATTCAGGAGTTTGCAACCTTTTTAGATTTGCAGATCCCTATGCACTTTCCACAGGCACTGAGGGCGCTGTAAAGTGAATATAAGCTACCTGATTATATTTGACAAAGACAAATTCAAATAAAACGCAGTTACAGAAAACCATTTGACTCCTCGCAGTAGCTGGAAGCAGAGGACACTCACGATGTCTCCCTGAAACCACACACTTCCTTACATTCCATAGCAGCCTAATCCATATGGGGATATAAAGAAGCATGTCATCTCATAAGAGAATTCTGGATCGTGACCTCTGGGCAGCAGGACAGCTGTCCATCCTCCACTCTTGAAGAGGTAGCATTGCTCCTTAGATGCGTTTCAGAGCTGGTGATCTGCTTCCTCCTTGGAAAAGCATTGGCAGCACAAATCCCTGTAATTTCACTGGTGCTCTTGGTCAGTTCGGGATGTTTTGGACGTTTATTTTCAGGTGGTTCAGATTTTCCAGTGCCCGTCATTTGCAAGCACTCCCATGTGTACCATTGCACAGTGCTGAAGGCTGGTAACTCATGTGCGTGCATGGAAGTGCACGTTGGGGCATGTCTTGGACTTGTTTTGATAGCCCTGAAATCCTGAAAAACCAGAGTTTGCTGTAAAAAAACAAGTCACACGAGTGAGAGGCGATAGATAGTGTTCTCTCCTTTCACTTTATTATTATTATTGGTATCGAGGCAGGGCCTTGAGGACCTGGCTGAGAAGAGTAATGGCTCGTACACGCACAGGGAGATAGATAGTCCCTGCCCTGGAGAGCTGCCTGGCCAAACAGGCAGCGCGTTCAAAACCAGCCTGGCCTGGTTGTTCAGAAACAATCTTTTAAGTTGTAGAGTCACAGAATTATTTAGGTCGGAAGGGACGTCTGGAGGTCTCTTGTGCATCTCCTGGCTCAAAGCAAGGCCAGCTTAGGTCAGGTTGCTCAGCACCATGTCTAGGTGAGTTTGAATTTCTCCAAAGCCTCTTTGGGTCTCTGCCCCAGAGTTTGACCATCCTCATGGCGAAAAAACTCTTTGCCGATATCTAATTGGAATTTCCTACGTTCCGACTCGCGTCATGTCCCGGTGCACCTTTGAGAGGAGTCTGTCATGACCCAGAGATCAGGACATATGGATGGATTTCTGTATTTGATGATAGAAATGACCAGCAGAAGTGAAACACAGGGTACCCTGGTGTCCACTCCTTTGCTAAGCACTCGATTTGGGGTTATTGCACACTCTTGTCCGTGATGGGGCAGGCATGCTCAGGGATGCTGGACATGCTTAAAGGGAGTTATGGCCGTGTTTGGGAAGCAGCTGGTTGGAATCAATTTGTTCATGTACCAGATTCACAAAGATTACTTATTTCTAAGTGGAAGCATCTCTGAGGATGGGAAGGGGGAGGGCAGGAACCAGGCTAGCAATACACTACTAGTCCACAAAAAAGTACATAGGGCAGGGAAAGAAAATAAGCTTTTCTCCCATGTCTTCTCTTCCAAAAGAGCCAAAAGACTAAGGAACGATCTCAGTTGATGAAAAGCACTAAAATCAAAGTGGGAATAACCCCAAGCTTTGAACGAAACACAAAGCCTCTTTGAAGGCAGACCCTGGTGAGAGGTTGCTGGCCAGGCACAGACTGCAGCCAGCAGAGCAGCACCACATGAGCTCCTCAGAGGCTGCACGTCTCCCTGGAGCATGGAGACCTCTCCTCAGCGTTGCTGTCCTTCTCCAGGCATTTTATTGTGTGTTCAAGAAGTTGGGTCAGAGTCGCTCTCCGTGTCTATGGGGTTCTCCATCCTTCCCTGGGGCAGAGGTGTTCCCTTGCATGATGCTATTTCAGAAAATACTTCTTTTGCAACTTCCCCCAATATTACTGATTTTTCACACCTTACACACAAATATCTTGGTTTTTCTGCCCCTACTTTTTCTCCCTGTCAGCTACTCCATAAATCTGTGTCATTATGTGATTTATGTCTGTAAAAGGGTTTAGGATGGAAGTCCATCCCATGCCATTGCTCATTGTAACACTCAGTTGAGTCCGAACAGGTCAGTAAGCTATGTTTTTATTTACAGCCAAAGGACTAAATGTTTTGTGGCTGTGACAAGGCGTGGAAGGGGATGCATATGCTCTGTGCGTGTCAGTAGAAAAAGGGGTGTTGAGGCATACATGGCTGGCCCGTGATACATGGGAAGCTCACAGCAGAAGAAAGAGTCATACTTCTGAACCTCAGCTTGGACCCTCCTTCTGTATCTGCCAACAGTGGAGAAGCAATCAGAGTAGCTACAGATATTTGTAATAGAAATTTCACTGGCGCTTTGCTCAAGCAGTATTTCAAGCCTCAGTTATCACTACCTTTGACGGGGTATATTCTGGGACAGGTAAGAGCTGCATCCCTTTAAGTAGCAGCAATCCAGCAGATTTCTGCAAGCAGAACTGGGAAAACTTGTGGTAATTACAAATATCAACTCACAGTTTGTACAACATCAGTAGCTTTTCTTTTCCACGCATTTAGAAGCTGTTGAGTCTAGGAATGGCTCAAATTCGTTTTCACTTAAAAACTTTGTGATTCTGATATTATACGTGCTGCTCTAAGTAATTTTGCTCATATAAAAAGACTTATTGACTGCAGTGAAGAGATGAGTGGCATTTGGAGGGAGTTGCTTGTTTGTTTTAAAGCAAGATAAAGGCTTTGCTTTGTGATTTCCAGAGCAATACTTGGCAGGGAATTTCACATACTCAGTCATTACTTCATTAACCTCAATAACTGATAAAACGAATGAATGCGAATTTTAGAGAAAGATGAGTCATGCAGTGACCCAGTGAATGATACTCCTTAAAAGTCCACAGGATCGGGAGTGGTGTCTGCATTTGCATTATATAGAGATTTTTACATCCCCAGCAAAACATTCCTGTTCTTTTTTTGTAAAAAAATGTAAGACAGACCAATATTATAGGAGCATTTATTACATTTTGATTTAAGAACTCAATGTAATATTTACTTCCCAGTAAATGAAGGCTTTTGACTCAGAAGAGGTGAGGAAGCTGAGTCTTGCTGACATTGGGATAAAACTCCCAGAGATTTCAGTAGAACCATGACTCAGTCTGTGAGTTCCCGCTCTTTTGGGTGCAGAAATCTGTTTACGTGACTTATCAACCATAATGAACGAATATATGTTTCTTCTTAGCCCACTTAGCCCTCATGTGGACCTGCATGTTTTTTATTATTCATGATTATAAGCACTTAATCAGGTAGATAGGACCAGCCCTGTTTCATCTCTGTGCTACATTTAGGGCCACAAACAAGACTGGAATAGGGGCTACTGCAACAGCCATGTATTGTAAGAGATTCTCTACATTAAGGAAAAGCCCTTTGCCAATGAAATTCAGTTTAGGGTTGCAAAATGATCCCCCCCCTCCTCCCCAAGTCTTTGACCCCAGATTTCTGGCTTCTCATTCCAGTTGCACAGAAGTTTTTGATTGCAAACCTGTAGGTGTCAGGTAGGGAAACTGAGGCACAGCAGAGGGAAGTGGACAGACGGGGCAAGCATCAGCTCTCGGGAATCCCCACCCCATTTGCTATCAAGGACATTACTGTACCTTCATACACATGGCTAGTAAGCATGACAGAGGAGCACGAGGAGGTGAGATTCACCTCATTTGGTGTTGGGCACAGAGAAGTTGTATGTCCAGCCTCGCTACGGGCTGGGCTGTTGGCAGCTTTGACAGGGACATGTACTATCACAGACTGGCAGTGGGATGCCAGAAGCTTAACCTAGAGGAGACTGAGGGCAGGAGAGAGGAGTCCCATTCTTCCAATAGGAAAAATGGAAATTTGCTATCTGGAAAATAGGGAAGGAAATAACAGCAACAACAAAATTCATTGGTTTAATAAAAAATTCTGCCTAAAGTTGGGGGGACTAAAAAAAGAAAAAAAAAGGATTTTAAAAAAAATATTAAAGATAAGGGAGGAAAATTCTCATTCAGACATGAGCAGCAGTCCTGTTTAACAAACCTTTCATTTTGGTTCCTGACTTTTGCTAAGCTGTCTAAACTCCCGTGTCCTTACAGGAAAGACTAACAGTCCTTATCCAAGATTATCACTTTTGAAGGTTTTCCTTGTTGCTTTTTTCTGAAATAAGCTGAAGAGTTCCAGAGCAAAGAAGTTTTGCAGAGATGCATTTTCTAGACTCATTTGATATATATGGAAAATATATTGTCCTTCAACAAATTGTACGGCGTGTTTATAGCCGCTTGCTGGCAGCACGTTCTTAAATTTCTCATAGGCCTGTATCAAAGTATCATGCAAATTCTGGGACCAGGTGGTGGGTTCAGAGTGATTAGTGAGGAAACAGACTTAGTCATTTGGAAGATCCTTGATCCCAAGCATGTTTGTAGGCAAATATTCCTTAGTTATGCACATTATTCTGGTACCATTTGTGGACTGGGATTTTAAAATCTTACGTGGGTATACATGGGAATTTATTGATGATGCTAAAACCTAACTTGAGGAAGATTTGTATTAAATTCAATGACTTGAATGAACTGGGACTGGTTGCAGTAAAGGCTCACGAGGTTGGCTTTCCGGACCACTCTGTTTTGAGATTAGAAAACTCAAAACAGGTGGAATGAAGAAACATGGACTGGGAAATTATAGCTAAATTACTAAAAGTTAAGGAGCTGAATGGGACACATACTTGAGTGTAAAAGATTGACAAGCATGGCAATAAAAGCCTGCAATGAAGGAAGCCAACAGGGTATAAATGCATCCATTTAGAGCCAGTATCTTCCTTTTTGATGTCCCAAGAATATTATATTCATTGTGAACACCAGATATGCAAACTAAGAGCCAACAGATCATGCCTTTTTGAGCCACTGAGGGTAACCCAATCATCTGAGGCATATCCAGAGCCACATCTGTCCCTGCCTGGCATGAGGAAGAGAAGGAAGAAAGAATGGGGCAGCTGTCCTCCAAGGGTCACTGTGACTGAGATGGTTTGCCACTGAGGACGAGATGGGAGGTGATACTCCCAAAACGGGCTTTCTAATACGCCTGGCATTCAGGCACTCAATCATCTGGGCTCTTTGTCAAGTTTCTTTTTCCACCCTGGATTGCAAGATGAATGTTCTCCTAGGAGCAGTTGTTACTGGAAGGATGGAGGCTGCTTAGCCTTTCATTTGCCTCTCTACACGCACATGCATAGTGAGGTGCATTGATGTGAGAGCAGTGCAAAGAAGGGAATGGGTAAATAAGAGTCATCCCATTAACTTAAAAGTTGGGGAAACAACCCCAACCTGGGAGCTAAAAGGTGTTGTGGTTTCTCTCCCCAATCTTTCCGAATACTCTACCCCTCTCTGCAGTAAGGATTTGAGCCCAAACCTTTGCATGGTTGGATTTACCATCGCATTGTTCCCTTACCTACATCGAAAGGCACCTTGCATAAGGCAAAAACTCATGTAGAGCCTCTTCTTGCCTCTTGCAAATTTTCTGTGTGACCGTGGGCAAATCAAGTTAACATTTTAGCCTTGGGAGCCAAATTAGTTGTTTGAGGGTATGTTTGTGCAGCAGGGCTAATTAGTTTCATCTAAACGCTGTCTTAACCACAGCTTCCAGGAAGGTTAAAACTCAGCAAAGCAAGTTTGCATCTGTCTGCAAAATATCGCCTATGTCTAGCCAGAGACTATATTTAGGCACTCGGGTTTTGGAGGTGTTTCATATGCCTGGGTTTTTCAGACTCTGGTGGGGTTTCAGGAGGTTGTCTGAGGGTTTATCAGGTTTGCTCTGTAAACTATAATAATGAGCTCTCTGCCTGAAGTCAGTGGGAATAAGGCCTCAATGAGCAGCTCTGAAACATCCAGTCCTAGTGTGCCGATATTTAATGTCTTGAAAAAGGCAGGCACTAAGCAGAGTACAAAGCTGGAGAAAATAAGTGAGTTGCCCAAGGTTATTTGGAAAGGCTGTGTCAGAGTCACCAGCAGTCCTGGCAATACGCCTGTCCATCCTACTAGTCTCCTTGTTCGATTTTCTACCGCTTTTAACTCAACATAAAAAGGTATACACATTATGGCTCTTTAAGTCATATTTTCTGCTTTATCTGGTCTAATATATGGTGCTTTTAAACTGACATCTTGGCTCTGGTTTAACCCCATCATATTTTACTTAGCCAGTCTGATCCTTTGCACCAGAGCAGAATAACTGCCCTTGAGCAAAGCCTGCTCACCAGTATTTCCAGATTATGGGTGGGGAAACTGAGGCACAGAGGTGAAATTGTTTCCCTGGGAGAAACTGGAGAGCCTGTAGCAATGCCCATATAAGTTCAGTGTGGCCTCTCTTACCCCTTAGCTTTCCTTTTTTTCCCGTATCTGGAATGCAAATGAAGTTAGAATTGTGCAGTTTAGTGTAACTGTCCCTCAAGAAACTGGTAGGATTTTTGCCACTGGCTTGGAAAGGTGGGGAACCTCCTTTGTCTTCTTTCTGCATCTAAGACTGTTTAGCTGGGGATTTTTGGGTTACCTCACATCCATGAGCCCTTCCCCAGCTTGGAGCTTTCTCCTGGAGGCCAGGAAGCCTACTAGTATGCTCTGAGAGCTGGTGTGAAGGGTACAGCCTTGGGGAAGAGGACAGTACCCTTTTCCTCTAGGTTCTTTTTTGGTTAGTTCCTCCCCATGTGGTCCAAGCTTAGGGAGCTGGGGGGATGCGCTGAGCCAGGAGGAGGCTAAACCCAGGCTGGGCTCTTGACAGCTTCAGTCATGCATTCCCAAATAAAATAACCAATGCTGCTAACAGGCTGGAAATACAAGGAACAGCCACCCATGGAGGGCAAGGAACCCCAGAGAGGGCCCAGGAGTGTGTCAAAAGGGGGTCTTCTCTCTCCGTTGAGTCTAGAAGGAGCCAGGGTTGACTGTGCTCTTCACCTAGACTCCTTACTTAAGGATCTAAGAGTAATGGGGATGAATTTGGACCTATGCGTGTACCCCTGCTTTCCATCTGTGAAATAGACAAAGCACTTCATTGTCTAGTAATGATTCTGGAGTGATAAATACATCAAAACCAGTGTGTAGACAACATAGTCTAACAGCTGGCTTTGGTGGAGAGGGAAGCACTAGTGGAAACTTGCTGGTGACCCCTTATTTCAAGGTGAGAATTAAAATCGGAAGGTCATTTCTCCTGGAAGGTGTTAGTCACACCTAGGCACCCTTTGCAGTCAAAGGAGCCTCCTCGGGAGCAATCTGAGATTGCAGAGCTTCCCAGGAGATGACACTGGCCCTCCAGCCTATGCTGACCCCCTGAGATCCTACAGTCCCTCCTCAACAGCCCCCGTAACCCCTGGGTCACTGAAAATTTGCCTTGTGAGCTGAGCGATCTGGCCAAGAGGGCACCAAACACCAACTCTTCCACTCTTGCGAACCAACCCCCTTTTTTTGAAGATGTTCCTGAAAATCAAACACATCCCTTGGTTTTGTCTGTCCATAGCTATGAACCTGAACACATGCCCTTCGAAGGGATGCTTCAAAGCCACAACCATGGGCCACATCCAGGCAGTGTGGTCTGGTCCCTGGGAACTTGGTGGTGAGTCTGGGGTCCAGTTTGGCCCATGAGGGCACCACCTCACCACCCTTCCCTTTGCCATTCTTGACACGTCTTGCCCTGCCCAGAGTTCCTTAAGTTCCCTTACGATGCTTCGCACAACCCTGGATGCGTGACACTGGCTCTTGCCTATGCTTTCTAGGCTTGGCCATAAATATCAGCAATTTTCATGCCGCAGGAGATATTGCATTAAAAAAAAAGTAAATCTCAGACATTACCTTCGGCAAAGAAGCAGCTGGTCACTTCATCCTCCTCTCCTGGGTCCTTTGTGGCTTCATAGCACCCCAGGGGTGTTATCTGGGCTGGCATCTTCAGCGAGGGGTGTTTTCCTCCTCTTCAAGGTTTCTCCAAGGAAGCAAGAGCTGGTGTGGTCAGAAATGCTGTCCAGCAAGCAGCCTGTGCCTGGGGGGTGCTGAAGAGTCTCTTAGCAAAGGCTGAGGCTAAAAAAGCACTTGAAGCAGCTTATACTACTGACCCCTCTGCGGGCACACCGGCGTGTGTGGGGAAGTGGGCATTTCCCCCTCTCTCACTCTGCTCTATACCGCTGCCTCCGTTTTTTCCCTCTCCCTAGTGACCACCACGTCAAATCCCCTCCCCTCACTCAGTTTTCCACCGTCTAGGCTCATTTCCCCCACCTCTCACTAGCATCCCCTTAACTCCCTTGCTAAGTCTACGGCTAAAGGCTTCCCACCAGTATTTCTCTCTCACCCCACCGAGGGCAGACCAGTCTTCTGCAGCCCCGGCGTCGGGTTGCCCCCTTGTTCTCTTCACAAATACCTTCCCCTCCCTGCCTTGCTCTAGCCCTAAGATGCTCGCCTGCCATCCCCGCGATGGTCCCTGCCCTGGCAAGCTGTCACGGTCCCTTTTGTAACGCCTACCCCCCTGGGGCCAGCCCACCCCATGGCCCCGTCCTCCCACCTGCCCGCGTCCTTTACAGCCTGTGGCCATTCCCCGTCCCTCCTGTCCACCTCAATCACCCCGCTGACAGCGGCACGTTGAGTGACACCGCTTCAGCTGTCCCGTGCCAGGAGGGCATTTCTTCATTTTTATCCCTTTTGCCGATGCTGCAGCTTGTCCCGTCAAAAAGAACCACCAAAGATTTCTGAGAATAGAGGCATTTATTGCAGGTACATCGGTTTAATGGCCGGGGGGCTGCTGAAAGAGGAGGAGGAGCAGGGAGCTGGAGCTGGTCCGAAATCCTGATGGAGCTCTTTGGTTTGCAGAGGTGGTCGGGCAGGACAGGAGGAGCTGGGCTTTTGCAAGCATTGGGGTCAGACAAGAGAGGCTGAACCCAACCAGCTCCGCAGGTCACAGCCGGGAATACGAACCATGCCCTGGGTCCTCCCCACCTCCGTGTCTTCATAAGTACACCATTAACTATAATTACCTTTTCTTCTCCATCAGAGCTGTTTAAAAACTAGCATCCCTGGGAGACTGGAAATGAATCCATGGATATGGGTGGGTGTTTGCAGAGAGGTTTTGACCAATCTCTTGTCTGGGAGGTAATATTAATGGGGCCTCTGAGTGCCTCAGAGTGCCTCGTGGGTCCTCATCCCACCCTGGGAGAGGGAAGTGCTATCAAAATGCTTTTTGTGGTTGGGAAACTGAGGCACGGGATGACACGGCCAAGTTCTTGGAAGGAGTTTATGGCACAACAAGTACTTAAAATATCACACCCTTTGCTCTGTGTCTGACGCAGTAAATTAAATATGATTGGCCCAGTTTCCCTGGCCCCGATGCCAAATAACCCACATTACTATTAGTAAAGCCTTTTAACCTCCAAAACAGGGTTGCTGCATCCGGCTGCCTATCAGGATGTGTCTTATCCCATGGAAACTCCTGAACTGTGCCTGGAAAATGATGGGAGAGAGTAGCTGTCTCAGCCAAAACCATGGTGGTGATGTTCCTATAGTGAGGATGATCGAGTTCCTGCACCCAGCGGTGTTGCCTTGTAATATTTCCTTTACTTGAAGGCACTGGTCTCTCAAACAGTCTTATTAGAGGCTGTCTTTCACTACAGAGCCTGTTCTCTGGTTTTTGTCCCCATCCTACTACTTTTATCCTAGGCGAGTGTTTTTAAACCACTGGAAGTGACTGCAGGGTTATATGGTCCCTCTGCTTTTAACAGGAAAAAGTTTCCCTGCTAAAAAAGCTGAGTACATTTCAAAAGTATTTTTCCCCACCGAAGAAAAATTGCACTAAACATTGACATTTTGAGAGAAAATGGGGAAAAAATGATATATACTTTTAAAGGGTATTTTGGTTTAGGTCTTGTAGGACTCTGGTAAGGAGCAGAATGACAGGCTTACTTTTTTGTTGGCTTCTTTAACTCTGAGAAAGTTGAGGATGTTTCCAAATTCCAACATAAGGCACAAAAAAAAAAAGAAGGGGGGAAAAAGTGGGAAACTAAGATAAGTCACTTAGGGAGATGCATTGTACTGGTCCTGTCATATCTGGTACAACCCTTGCCCCTTGCTCCATGGTAAACAACAATAATATTAATTTTAAAAAAGGATGTAACCTGTTTTTTTTTGACTGAATTCACAATCGCATCTAAAAATGCAACTTGAAAAAAATAATTTTTTTCTTTAACCATTTTTCTAGTCCTCAGAGTTTTTTGGATAGTAGGGAAGAAATGCTTATTTGATCAGCTTGTGAAAGATAACAGTTTGGGAAGGCACATTCACCCCCCCGCCCCAAGCAATATGAATAAATTACCTAAAACCCCAAAGTTCCTGCCATTCAGTGCAATGCGTTCCTGGTGTTGCTTGTCTGTGATACTACCTGGATGGTGCTCAGAGTGCTTCCCTACAGGCATTTGCTCCTCTGAAGTAGAGTTCAAGCCTGGGAGGGTGCAGCACACAGATTTGGGGCTGTAACCCCCCGCCTAGAACAGCCTTCATAGCTGGCATGTTTTGCAGAACAGGTGGGTGCCCCCCACGGCGTGAGCCAGAGCGACGAGGGTGCCGCGCACACGGGTGTCACCCTCGGGTTTGGAGCCTCTGCAAAAGCTGTCTGTGGTCAAAGGGGATGGAAGTGGGATGAAAAGAAATGGGAGAACAAACCCGAGCACGTCATCTTTGCGGTGTAGCCGAGCCCCCGGCATTGCCTTTCACATGGACTCAGCATCCTGGGCTGTATAAAGAGAAACGTGGCCAGAAGGTCGAGGGAGGGGATTCTGCCCCTCTGCTCCCATCGGGTGAGACCCCACCTGGGGTCCTGTGTCCAGCTCTGGGGTCCTCAGCACAGGAAAGACGTGGACCTGTTGGAGCGGGTCCAGAGGAGGGACACGAAAACGATCCGAGGGCTGGAACACCTCTGCTATGAGGAGGCTCTGGGGAGACCTTATTGCAGCCTTTCAATACCTAAAGGGGGCTTATAAGAAAAATAGGACAAGGGGTAATGGTTTTAAACTAAAAGAAGGTAGAATCAGACTAGATGTGAGGAAGAAATTTTTTACTATGCGAGTGGCGAAACGCTGGCCAAGGTTGCCCAGAGAGGTGGTGGCTGCCCCATCCCCAAAAACATCCAAGGTCAGGTTGGACGGGGCTCTGAGCAACCTGGTCCGGTTGAAGATGTCCCTGCTCATGGCAGGGGGGTTGGACTAGATGGACCTTGAAAGGTCCCTTCCCACCCAAACCGTTCTGTGATTCTGCGATTCTGTAATTCTGTGATCTTTCCATTCAACTGTTTGAAATGTAGCTGTAGTGGTGTTAGTGCCATGACACAGACAACTTGCTCCTGGGAAGCACAGCTGGAAAAGCGGGATGGTCTTACCAGGCTGCTGGAGACAACGCTGCTCTGCCCTGCCTGTCCCCGAAAACTGTAGCTGAATCAGGTTGATGGGAGCACGGGGGCAAGGCCACCATGGAAAGAAAGGAAAAGGGACAGCCCCACATCTCGTGCATGGCAGCAATACAAGGTTGCAGGGAGGAGGACATGACAGGGAGAGGGGACCCTCGTGC
Organism: Leptodon cayanensis; assembly: GCA_027564655.1. NCBI lineage: Eukaryota > Metazoa > Chordata > Aves > Accipitriformes > Accipitridae > Leptodon > Leptodon cayanensis. Next base: position 26,250,024 of record JANXJC010000017.1, on the reverse strand, counting down.
CTCAGTTTACCCACCTGCAAAAAAGGGACAACAATACGGTTGACTTTCCCTTGTCTGCTTGTAGTTGATGCAGGTTCTGCATTAATTTTGCCATGGAAAGATTACTTTTGGGCGGCTGGGGCCTGATGCTCTCCTGTAACAGCCTGGGCAGATGCCTGGCAGGTTTTGGACACAGCGAGCTGAGACTGGGAGCGGGGCTTGGTGCTGCTGGAGCGTGCTGGTGCTCACAGGCAGTGCTGGCTTCACAAGGATGTGGGGACAGCAGCTGGGTGCAAGCTCAGCATGTCACTTCTTCTGTGGCCACATGGAAGCTGTAAAAAGTGGACATTTTCTATTTAGAGCTACTGATACACCTTGTAGCGATATCGGGAGCAGCAGTTTAACTCAGGGACCCCACATGGTCTCATGCAGTCGTAGGATTAACCCTGTCTGGCCTGAATTTCCTATAAGGTATCAGCCCTTTCCTTATGGAAAGAAAGGTGGTTGCTCATCTAAACCGACCACATTGGTGCATTGCACACACTTGCCAGTGGAAACTTTCAGAGCAAAATGCATGCTTGTTTTTTTTTTTTTTAACCCCCTAAAATCCCACTTGTTTGAAAGAAACAAGTTGAATGCATTGAATTTAATTTTTTTTTTTTTCTTGGAGTCCTAGGTAATAACCTATAGGGTATAAACAGCCCAAACTACATTTACTTCATTTTTATTTTATTTTTATTCAACACTTAAAGATTTATTGGAGCCTGGGTAAAACCAGTCCTCCACAGTGCTCCATGTTGACCACCATTCATAAAATAATTCATAAGATGTATAACTACAAACTTGCCAGGCAGCTGTTTCTCTTGTAGCATTTGAACCACTGTAACATTAACCAAGAAAAGATTAATTTCTGTGTAATGTGACCAGCCTCAGTTGGAACGAGAAAAGCATAACCATCACTACAGAAAGGTGTTTTGTATAATTAATGCAAAAGAGCTACCAAAACCTTCTCCATGGGTATTGCACCTAATCGTTTCTTTAATGGTCAAACACCTCTTCTCTAGAGTTCTCACTGGGTAGTTGTCTCATACACCCTTCCAGGGTAGGACATCTATTCAATAACAGATGGTTGACAGTGCAAATCTGATCAGTGAAAGGGTTTATAAATATTGGAGCTTTGCATAAGTGTTCAGGCGGAGGAACTGGGGTGGGAAGGCAAGTACAGACTGTGTGAGGTGAAAAGCAGCAGTGATGTCAACTTCTGCTGAGGCAGGGAAATGAACAGATGCTTAGATCCAGAGTGAAAATGTTCCGTGATGTGGCTGTGTTTGACCTGATAAACCGAGTAGAGTCGCACGGGGCTTTCTCCTGAATGAGACACCCGTGAGAGGACGGCGTCCACAGCATCCCTGCTGCCGGAGGCTGGATGAGGGGACTGGGGAGGGGGCTCAGCCTGATCCCCTCTGTACTGATGACGGACATCTAAAACCTGCATCTCCTGGCAATTTTGTATTTCTAGTATTCCTGGCTGATGCCAATAGGGTAATTTTGCTTTGCCACTTTGTTTGCTTTGCCACTGTAACCCTGTAATACCTCCCACCACCTTATAGCTTGGCTGGTTGGAGGAAAGCAACCAGCAGCGGTTGGTTTTTTTTCATGAGCAGTGAAAAATTTGGGGGTTTTCCATCCTGGTCTTCACTAGCCGCTGTTATTCTTCAGAATCCCTTCATTGAAGGTCCTTTAAGTGTGAGGTTAATACAGATGCCATTTGCATTGGACAGTATTCTGTAGCTTTACTGTCCTAGGTAGCACATGCTCGGGATACCCCTTTGCAACTGCGTGCTGCAGTGCACCAAGAGCCATGGATTTTTCTCATTTTTTATCATTGGTGTAAAGTCCCTGTTAGAGTGACGTAGAGAGGAACTGTATTCAGAGACATAAGATTCATCTTTTCTGGGTGCTTCAATGGCAGTGAAGAGATTGATTTTTGTTTCTGTATGTTCCCTGGAGGGATGCGAAGAGGATGGAGGGGAACAGATCGTCTGCCCTTCTGGCTGTGCCTTCGTTCACACTGCCTGGGTAAAAGTGGCTAGGAACAAGGAAAGTTGTGGTGCCTCACACCTGCTTGCATATTTGCGGGGGTGGAAAAGAGCAGATGTCCAGAGCTGCCAATTCTGGGAGTCCTGCAGGAATGCGGGGCCTGTGACAGCTGATTGAGCTGGAGAGGGTTCGGGTGGGGGAGCGTGCCTGCACGCTGCCTGGGAGAGTAGGTGATGGGGAAGGGAGGTGGAAAGTTGGCGTGGGCTCCAGAATGAAAAAGCCTGTTTGAACCTGGAACGTTTATGGCCTGGATAGAGAAATTAAGTCCTCTCCCCCTGGGAGATGCTCAGATTCTCTGCTTGATTTTGAGCGTACTTTGTGGGTTAGTTGATGGGAAGACCAGGTTGCTGACTTCTTTGGACTTGGCCTGATGCAGTGGCTGCCAACAGGTATGTATCATCAGTCTGACTCCAGCGGTCAGAGCTTCAACTCCAATAGTCCCTTGCACAATTACTAAGAAAGAACAAGCACGGGAGGAGACAGTAATCTCCAGAAAAAGGCCAAGAAGTAGCCTGGTTTGCACCCAATATTCACTGAATCTCCTAACAAAGTCTCCTGAATATGTTTGGTTTGGAGGCATCTGAACAGGGCTCCATTGAGTGGGTTTGAACAGAGCAAAGGCTGCAGAGGCCCCCAACTCCTCCCAGCAATGCCAGTAACTCATGTGGCAAGTGCTCCCCATTTCCTGTATTAGAGGTTCCCCAGTCTAAGGGATCCAGAGTATTATTCCCTGCTTCTTCACATACCCCTTGTAACTGCGTGCTGCAGTGCACCAAGAGCCCTGGACTTTTCTCATTTTCATCTTCAGTGTAAAGTCCCTGTTAGAGTGAGGTAAAGAGGAATTGTATTCAGCCACAGAAGATTTGTTTTGGCTTCATCAGGTTGATATTCCGTCATGATGCATTTTAGACCCCTTCGTTCTTGTGAAATCAAGGTTCAACCATACAAAGACTACAAGGAGCTATGCAAACAGCATAGTGCGGTCCAGCTGTGGGCACAGATGTGGTAAAGGAACATGACAAAATTCATAATAATGTAGAACATAACAAGGATGTTTATCTGCTTTTGTTGTTGGACTAATGAGAGGAAAATGGCTAATGAGACATTTATTGCCTTCACAGACTCATTGTCTGAGAATCCAATTAATCTCATATTATTCCTGCTGTTATCCTTATTGCTAGATAAGCCCTGAAGACCTTAAGTGAATTACGCAGGCTCCCCTGTAAATCTGGGACAGATCTATCTGAGCTCCAGGTAGATCCACCTTTTAGGACACCCAGTCTGAATTAGTGGGGTTGTCACTTTACATCTCCAGATACTTTCTGAAAGCCAGGAAGAGATGAGAGAGGTTTTGGAGGCCATCCAGTCGTAAGGTCGGGTAAGACTACTGGGAAGGCAACGGTCTTCATTTCTTTGCTCCTCTTACCCAGTGAAGGTCAGGATGCATGGTCATGAACTCATTGCAGCAGCAGAACTGCTCTTTCCAGCCATTGCCCAAGCCAGAAAGCCACTGTCCCACTACCTGCTGAGTTGGACAGCTTGTGATTATTTTAATTTATTGGTGTTAGAATAGGAACAGTGAATTCCTGACTTCTCCTCTGTACAGGGATGTCTTTCCACGCAGGAGAGCTCCGTCTGCCTTTAAGGCAGGGAAAAGGATCCTGGAGGAGCATTGTTGAGTTTTGGCACGTGTTTAGATGGGATAAAAAAAGTGATGCCTTAGGGTAGTGTTTTGATCTCATCCCACTGGTGTTTTTACAGTTAAGCAGATTAAGGAGGATCTCATCAAGGCCCAATTCTGTGTCAGGCTTTTGGAAAACAGCCCGCAGACAGGCAGGCACAAACATGGGTTGCGTTAACCTATGCATCTCTGTCTTTCTGAAGTCAGGGTGTGAAATTTACTGTCCCTGACTGCCAGAGGATGCAAAAATCCTCCCCGCAAGTTCCAGGTAATTTCAGAGCTTCATTCAGCACTCAAGAGATTATCTCATCCTTTTCTCCCCTCCCCGTCTTTACGTCTACGAAGAACAAGCAGCCAGGGTTCTTTGGGAGCCCCTTGGGCTCCCAGCATGGCCGAACAGACCCCGAACCCAAAACCCCAACCCGGAGCCCTTCAGGGCAGGCATTTACCAAATTAGCACCTCGTGGCAACGACGCTCATCTTGAGAGCTAATTGAGCTGGATTTATGGGCAACGGGGTTCAAATGGGGGTAGCGCCAAACTTTGTGCGACTTAAATAAATAGAGTCCTCACCATCGGGCCAACGATGCGGAGCCCTTGCAGATGCCCTTTGCTGTACCTCCAGCCGCGAACTGGAGGCATCGTCCCTGGCCCCCCGCTGTTGCCCTTGAGGTTTACCCAGCTGCCGGGGGGAGCGGGGGACGGCGAGGGGGGAGCCGGGGGTCCGGTCATGGTGGGTTGGGCTGGGCCGGGCCACGGTGAGCCAGTGAGGTTAGCCGTTTGGGATGGGGGGTC
>JANXJC010000017.1:26215495-26238336 GCA_027564655.1 Leptodon cayanensis | reverse complement strand
TTACATCTAATCTAAATCTACCCTCTTTCAGTTTAAAGCCATTACCCCTTGTCCTATCACTACATGCCCTTGTAAAATGTCCCTTTACAGCTTTCTTGTCGACCCCCTTTAAGTACTGGCAGGCTGCTGTAAGGTCTCCCTGGAGCCTTCTCTTCTCCAGGCTGAACAGCCCCAACTCTCTTGGCCTGTCCTCATAGGAGAGGTGCTCCAGCCCTTGGATCACTTTCATGACCCTCCTCTGGACCTGCTCCAACAGGTCTATGTCCAGTGAAGACTGAAGCAAAAAAGTCATTGAGTACCTCAGACTTCTCCATGTCCCAGGTAAGCAGGTGTCCTGTTTCCTTCTGGAGAGGGCCCACATTTTCCCTAGTTTTCCTTTTATCACTGACATATCTATAGAAGCTTTTCTTGTTGCCCTTGATGTCCATGACCAGACTGAATTCTACCAGGGCTATAACCTTCCTAACCTGATCGCTGGCTGCTTGGATAATAAGCCTTAACGACCCTGATCAACCTCACCTGGGACCCCCATCCACACCCTGCCCATGGGTCAGGAGCCCTATTTAACCTCAGCTTTGGGCCTGCAGTCCCCCTCTGAGGTGTGTTGTAGGAGTGCTAGTCTTCAGTCCCATGGCTAGTCCTGCTTTCTAGCTGGATCATGGGCCTGTGTTGTAGTTGAGTCTCTGGCCCTGTCTCCTCTTGCTCCTGAGGGAGGTCCCTGGAGGGACCCTGGACCTGGTCCGTCCCCTCATTTGGGCCTGTCAGTGGACCCTGTTACCAGCACCTGGCTTTGTCTGCTGCGTTCGAGTTATCATCTTTGAACTGTCTCTTCTTTGGCAATACTTCTTTGTTTGAGAATTCCCTCAGGTTTACTCTTTCTTCTGACCATGTTTCCAGTGTAATTCCAGCTAATAAGTAAACTGAGTGTAGGCTACTGAGCAGGGTAAGATTAACTTTCATTGGCTTCCTGTAATCATTGGCTCTATGCAGCTGAGACTCCGGGGCTTGGCCTAAGAATAGACCAAACACAACTGGTTCCACTGCTGGGCAGAGCTCCAGAACTTCCCTGAAGGCTGATTGCTCGTGACTTTGTGCCACCGTGTCTCTGAATTGAGCCGGAGGAAGAACAAGCAAACCTGTTTCGCCTCCCTTTGGGGATGAGGTAAGAGCATGCATACATACTGCTGCACGGTAACTCATTAAACTGTAGTTATGCTGTGGTGTCTGAGAGCTTCCTCTGAATTTCAGTGGAAACTTCCATGAAGGCATCCATACCAATGCAACCATCCAGTGGGCTCAGCACCCCATCGTGTTTCTGGTGGCTCCACCAAAAACCAGCTGGGCTTCAAACAGAAGGGTGCAGAGGTGGGAGTGGGGATGATTTTCACACAGCTATTCGGTACCTGATGTAGGCTGAGCTGGGTCTTCCCTGCAGCCAGTGGAGGCACATGGTTCTCTGTGGGGCGAATGATAACATTGTGTAAGTCCACTGCACTCTTTTCCACCGCCGGCTGTATAAGGACCTGCAAGGGGTGTAGGTACTTGAGAGGTAGTAAGGGGTTGGAAGGCCCTTTGGGCAGAATTCCTGCCAGTGCAGACTCACATGCAGAATGCCATGGAAGAATTAAGAGTATATATGGAAATCTTGAAGACCACTTGCTGTGAAAGTCACTCCCAGATATCAGCATATCAAGAAGCAATCCCATCAGTTTTTCTGTCATGCTGTAGGGGAAAAAAAGAGGGTAAAATGTATTCATTGTCCTCCTGTTGGAGAATCTAGTCATATACCAATTGAAGAACAATTCCAGGTTACTCCCATTATGGTCATTAAAGACTTGGAACAAAACAGTTAATAGCAGCAAGTAGCTTAGGTTAATAATTAAGCAAGCCCAATGGACGGCTCTGAGCTGTCTGTGACAGGCATTGAGCCTTTTGAGAAACTAGTCTGGTGGGTTTCAGCACAGTGGGACTCAGTTACCCATGCAGGGACTGAACGGAGTGCCTGACACCACCTCAGACTGAAAATTACGGTAGAGCTGGCGTCAAAGGGATGGAATAGTTATGCTGGGATCGAAGCCTCTGCACTTTGCTCATTGTAGGAATGGAAGAACAACAAATTGAATAAGGTAAGTAATACCAGAAAAAGTCCTAATGAGAATAATAAAAGTAAACCTAAATGATCTTCTATGCACCTTCTTTGAAATGCAAGGTTCACATGCATCAGGGCTCTGGACTCTGACCCCTACAAACTGCAGTTATGTGAAAATGTGCAAGAAATATAGGGAGAGTAGTTACAGTAGGTCTTCTGGTACAATAAGCAATAGAAGCTTAGAAGTTGGCTTTATGGGAAGAGTGTGTTTGCCATAGTTATGGGGTAACTAAAGTTTCTGCCTAACTCTCACCTCTGAGAGTGTCACTCTCCTGTTGCATCTTTTCTAGGGTGCTAATGCACACTTCTTCCAGTGTGCAGCCCTGCTCTTACCCAGAAGTTCTGAGGAGACTTTTTGTCTGAGATTTCATGACCATGATATGTAGGATTTGGATGATCTTAAAGCCATGTTTATGGTAATAACAATAGGGGAGGAAGCATGTGGAAAACCGTATCAGCTTTGCTTCTAAGGCTTGCCTTTCCTAGAGGACCAACCAGCAGACTTGGTTTGTTGAACACCTACTGTGGATGCATTGCATCCCACTCCAATCTTGCAAAAAAGCCCTCACTCCTAAGGGATGGAGAATTGCTTTCAAGGCTGCACGGTATCTCCTTTAGCGTCCGTTTTAGACCAGGAGTGCACTTTTGAAGCAAGTCTTCTCATCTCTGGATAAGGTGATTTGTTTCAGACCACAGAACTGTCTCAGTGAAGAGATGTCAATCCTTCTGGATTAATTCAAACAAAGATATGCACCAGACAACACTCCAGCCACTAATGGATGTTCAGTCTTTGGGACTAGGCTAGAGCTAATGCTGTGTGTAACACCCCTAAGTGCTTGCAGTGTGGGTGTTGGGTCTTCAGCACCGGTAGTTTTGCTCTAAAGATCTGCTTCTGTTGGGTTGTGCAACAAATGTGGATGTGGCTATATTCTGGATTTTGTCCTCTTCTGCCATTATCAGCAAATGCTTTGCTGCCCAGTCCTGAGGAGTTATTTCTATTCTCCATTCATTCCCTCCCTTTCCCATGAGGTCAGTATATTGCTATCAAAAATATCCTAATTACCAGATCAGTACTGGGGGTCCCTAAATGCTTGGAGAATGCTGCTTCTCTGACCTTTCACCAACTGCCTTGAAACTCCTTACTGCATTATCTGGCAAAGGCCAGACAGAAGGAAATAAGAGCAGAGAAGCAAGTTCCCTTCCCTCCACTTTCCTCTTAAGTAAAGAATGTGCAATACCCCAACAAAATCCAGTGCCCTTGGACACAAGTTGACCACATCTTCTCATCAGTGTTCAAGAGTGCTTTGTGCCTATAGAGCTCAGATCATTTCTCTGTGTGTCAGTCCTTTTAAAAATTACTTGAAGCATCAAGTATTCTGAACCACTGTAGTAGAAGCAAAGAACCAGCCTTTTTTTTTTTTTCCCCTGCCCTTTGAATACTGTTGTTTTCTTTAATGTAGCTGGTAATCAACTTGATTGGCTTCATTTTGATGGGTCTTAAGGACATTTACAGAAGCCAGCAGAGCAGACAATGCTATGGGCAGTTGTTTAGGCTTTCTCGGGTAACCTGACAGGCACCCACCAATGTGCAAGAGGGCTTGAATCAGTGCAGCATATCTATTGAATGAGGCAAGAAAACTACACGGAAGAACACACGAGCTCTTTGTACCATTGTCCTGCAGAGGGACTGGGCCTTAAGAGAATTGAGGTCTTTTCTGGTCCTTTTGTCAATAACTGACTGGTGGAGCAGGAATGTGAAAGGCTGTCTCTTTGCCTCGTTTTTTTCTTCTGCGTGGGGGACATAGATTATCCCTTTGAGAATTACTGATTATGCAGTGCCTTATAGAGCAATTGTGAATTTTGCCCTTTAGGTCTGTTGTGGTTTAAGCTCAGCAGGCAACTAAGCACCACGCAGCTGCTCGCCCACTCCCCTGCCACCCAGGAGAGAATTGGGGAAAAAAAAAAGGTAAAATTTGTGGGTTGAGATAAGAACAGTTTAATAGCACAGAAAAGAAGAAACTAATAATGATAACAATAAAATGACAACAACAATAATAATAAAAGGATTGGAATATACAAGTGATGCACAATGCAGTTGCTCACCACTTGCTGACTGATACCCAGTTAGTTCCGGAGGGGTGATTCCCCCCAGCCCCACTTCCCCCAGTATATATACTGGGTGTGATGTCACATGGTGTGGAATACTCCATTGGCCAGTTTGGGTCAGGTGCCCTGGCTGTGTCCCCTCCCAACTTCTTGTGCCCCTCCAGCCTTCTTGTTGGCTGGGCATGAGAAGCTGAAAAATCCTTGACTTTAGACTAAACACTACTTAGCAACAACTGAAAACATCAGTGTGTTATCAACATTCTTCTCATACCGAACTCAAACCCACAGCACTGTACCAGCTACTAGAAAAACAATTAACTCTACCCCAGCTGAAACCAGGACAAGGTCCTAGCATGACAACAATCCAAAATCTTAAATTAGCTTCTTGCCATATGATTTTATATTTGTTTGGGGCTTTTGTGGTCTGAGCTGAGTTTTAACAACCAAGAGATGTTCTCGGTATGGGGAACAGTCCCCCATGAAAAGCAGGTGTCCCAGTCTCTGTGCTCGCTGGTGAGAATTTGAGGTTCTTGCTCATTTGAAAATGTGGCTGAATAAATTGACCCATGGTTATTTCCATACTAATACAAAACCCAGGGTGAAGGCAGTAGAAGTTGATGGTCTATATTTTTAAATGTTAGAACAGTTCCTGACATGGACTTTATAAAGGGAATGTGTGATAAGTCTGGCTATGATAGCAAGTAAGACCAAGGAACCTCCTAGTCTACAAGGACTCAAATGTTTATTTTCTTAAATTATTGGAACAGTTCACAGCTGTTGTGATCAGGTCTACCAGTGCTCTTCAAAACAATTCCTAGGCACACCTGAGGAGCCAGCATAGGCCGTTCCCAGCTTGGGGCTAGCTGTGTAAGGCTAGAGAGCTTAATAGTATAGCCAGGTCCTGCTATTTGGCTTTGGAGCTGGAGAATGACCGTGGCACGATTTAGTTGAATGTAATAAATGCAACAATTTTGCATGAAGCAGCACAGAGCTGGGAGAGCTTAACACCATTGGCTCTAAATCCCATAACTGCTTTCACCAATTCACCTGTGCCTAATGCTTAATCAGAGTCAGTCTCTTGAAACATGGCCCCAGTGGGGGAAAGCTCATCCTGAGCTTGGCTGGGAAGCGGTCTGCTCAGGGGGATGTGTGACCTGTAGAGGTCTGTTGGGTGGGAGGAAAAAGAGTATGGTTTGCAATATATTGATCCTTCATACTGTGTGAGAGGTGAATCAGTGTTTTCTCTGTAATTCCACATTCCATCTTGTCTGCTCTAACACAGACCATTGCTCCCGCAGGTTTGCAGTGGGAAGACAGAGTACAGGTGGAGTTTGTTTCCTAAGGCCTCAAGCCATGATCCCAGAGCCGGGCTCTTGTGAAGTCCCCATCCAAAGTTCAAGATGAACCCTTGGAGGTCATCCTTTCTGAGTGCTGAGCTGGTACTCTTTGCAGGTGGGTGATAGAGAGGTGTTGTCTCCAACCACACTGGTCAGACACCACCAGTAAAATCCAGTGCCACTGGATTGGCATTGGACTGTGAGTGAGACATGGAGAAACATCTCTAAAAGGTGTTGAATTTTATGGGATAGTGACTATAGCGTACTGGACATTGTCTACCCTCATCAGTGGCTTTTCATGGCATTATTTCCATGGCCAGTGGAGATTTCTGGAATAATTGTTAATTTTCCCTGTTCTACCTGGGTTCATCTCATGCTTGTTTTCATTCATTTGATGATAGTCATATCACTGTTTGCATGTTTATATTAAAAGATCATGATACAAGTGTGTCCAACATTTGGCTTCAGTGATCAATACTGGTGTTCGGTGAGATTGCATTCATGAGCAGCTAATAAGTTGGAAATCTCCTGAAGTGCTAAACAGGAAACTGGGTATCACTGTAAAAGGACTTCTGGAAAATTCTGATCATTGGCTACAAAAAAAAAAAAGAAGCCAGCCACTGGTTCATCTCTACTAGCTTCAGAGGATGAGAGTCCCCAAAATAAATCCTAAATTATCTTAATTTGATGCCTTTCTGAAAGGCATTGCATAGCAAGTTACAGGTGACTTAATTTCATGAAGCAGGAGTTCCTTTCCAGGCCTGTGTTTCTTTCCTAAGGACTTTGGCAAGAAAAAGCTGGACAGGCTGTCTTGGAGCCAGAAAAGGATGTATTTTGTAGGCAGCCCTAGGTCTGGGAGAATGTACAGAAGTCAGCAAACACATTTCTTTCAGAGCTGGAGGAATAAACATAAGGGTTATCACCTTTATTTTAATTCTTGAGGAGGACAGGAGGCTCAGACTGTAGCTCGGTTCACCAAGTCCTGAAGGCATCAAACCCCCCTGAGGGGAAGCAGGACTATTACATAGGGAAGACAGTTGGGGGAAAAAAGGATGAGCAATAACCACTAATGTGGATGCCTGAGAAGGAGAAATGAAGTGAAGGGTGGGTTCACAGGAGGCCAGCTGTCAGACTGCTATGTCTCGTCCTGAATGAGATCTTTTAGATGTTTGCATTACACTTCAACCTGATGTAGCTGAGTTGTTTTTGCAGTGACAGCCACAGGATTGCTCATTAAGCCCCGAGAGGGCAGTGTCGCTGGAGGAACGTGGATTACTATTACTCTGGATGGTGAGTTTTAAACTCTTATGAAGCACGTGTCAAAGTGAATCACCGAGAATCAGCTCCATTCTGAGATTTGGGGTTGGAGTGACAAACCCCGAGCAACAGAGCCATGGGCTGTGGCACCCACAGCATGAAATATACTTGGAATTATTACTTCATAAGCTATTGATGATGGTTGCTTAAGTTCTTTTTAAGCAAAAGAAATCAGATTTTTACCTCTTTTTTGCAGACATAGGGCTAGAAATTTCTTCTCTGCCACCTTTTTTTTGAAGAAAAGCTGAAAATTTCCTCTGTTCATAGGTCCTGTGGTGCTGAAGCTTTAACAACACTAATGATAAACTTAAGATCGGAGCGAAAAACACAGAGATTGATATGCCATGCTCATTTGGGCCCCCAAACAGCTGTGCAAAGCTAGGCCTGATTTTCCACAGTGCTGAATATTGATTAGTTGGGAAGAGAGTTGGTTTCTGAGCCAGCTGTACGTTTGGTTTGGCTGCTCAAGTTCTGACACTGTGTCATTTATAACTATGGTGAATGGTTTTAGTCTTGTCTGAATTTTGTGCATTCCCATAAAGATGATGAAATGGAGGGAAGAAAGGAAGCTCAGGTCTTCAAGGGAGATGTTTCCCCAACAGCACTGTGTGGCAGGCAGAGACAGTCAGAGCTGGGAATTCACATTTGCAGCACAGCCTCTTTTTTTGGTGGGGGGAACAGACAGCCAGGCCTTGGGGCAAGGGGAAAAACCTTCCTGGGACCGGGAGGAAATGTGCAGTTTGCCGCAAATTGAGAAACCACTGATGTCATTTAAAGTGAGTGTGTGGGCTGGGAACCACCGTTGAAGATTGTGAGCAAAGGGAGAGTTGTTTGTAAGCTGCCTTCATTTCTAGTTGTATTTGATTAAGTTACAAAAGTTAAGCATGCTAGTTTATGTTCAGATGAAGGCTGACTTTCTGAAGATTAAAAGTCTTTGATCCTTTGGACAGCTCACTCTAAAGAAATGGGCTAAGCAGATCCACCTTACAGCACAGGCCAGCCTGAGGTCCTGTCAGCAAAACTATGCAAGACATCAGCAACTGCAAAGACAGTGTCAAATGGTACTAATTTTGCAGGTGCTTTAGGTATCTACAGGCATGTGTTTCTTCCAGCGTAGATCGCTGAGGCAATTCAAACTCCCGATAACTCATTCTTTACAGTAGAATACATGTAGGAGAGACCAAATACTGTATTAGAAGCAAAAAAAAAAAATCCATGCAGCTGTATGATGGGATGAACTTGGTCTTAATATGTGTAGTGGTTTTGGCTGGGATAGAGTTAATTTTCTTCATAATAGCTGGTATGGGGCTATATTTTGGATTTGTGCTGAAAACAGTGTTGATAACACAGGGATGTTTTAGTTAGTGCTGAGCAGTGCTTACACAGCATTGAGGTCTTTTCTGCTCCTCACACTGCCCTGCCAGCAAGTAAGTTGGAGGTGCATAAAAAGTTGGGACAGCTGATCCCAGCTGACGAAAGGGATATTCCAGACCATATGACGTCATGCTCAGCAATAAAACTAGGGGGGAGGTTGGCAAGGAGGCCTCTGCTGGGGGACTGGCTGGATGTTGGTTGGTTGGTGGTGAGGAATTGCTTTCATTTGCATCTCTTGTCTGTCTTGGGCTCTATTTTCCACTCTCTTCATTATTTTATCTCTTTTACAATTATTATTTCTTTTTAATTATTAAACTGTTTTTATTTCAGGCCATGAGTTTTCTCACTTTGACCCTTCTGATTCTTTTCCCTGTCCCACCGGAGGGGGAGTAAGTGAGCGGCTCCGTGGTGCTTCGTTTCCGGCTGGGGTTAAACCACAACAATATGAAATTACACAAACATGATTTAAAAAAGCCTGATTAAGGGCTCTAACCATTGCTCCTAAAGAGAAGCTGGGTTGCATATTGAAAAATGTTTGACATGTGTGACAATGTGAGTGATCCTGTCCTCACAGAGATCTTCTGATTGACTTTTACTTAGGCTCAACATCCCACCAGCTAGAAGGTGTCTCTTCAGCCAGCAAATCCCACCTGGAGGTGTTCCTGGTGAATCCAGACCTGCCCAGGTTGCCATGTGATGTCTCTCCTCTACATTTTGACTTACGCTCTGTAAGATGCAGAACAAGGTATGATCCATGACTATAGTGTGGGTGAGACCTTTCCATTTGTCTGGCAGGATCCTCCTTTTCTTTCAGTGTCTGTACAGGCAGTTTGTGAGTTTAAGGAATTCCTGTGGCTGCTACTGTGGCTACACCTGAGCACCTCCTAAGCTGTGTTTCATTTGTCCTTGCTTCAACTTACGAAGCACTAGGCTAGCTAGCATGAGAGTCAGTGAGGCTTCTTGGAAAGGCTGGACTTGGATCCTCAAAGACTTGTGGATAGCTAATTCTTAGATGCAGAGCTCCCAAGAAAACCTTGCGGGGCGGGAGTGGATTTTACCAGCCTTTGGTGTCCTGCCCAAAATCATAGAGAGAGGTTATGAGTAGAGAGGGAAGCAAATATGGTTTCAAGCACCATCTGGGCGATCTAAGGTCCCTGTTTTCCATCCTGTCATAACTTTGAAGAAGATTGTTTGACTGGAAGACTAGGGATGTCTCAAGAGGCTGTAAGAGTGACCCTAATGGGGCTCTTCCATCTCTTGCTGCTATGATTTGGCTGGGAGTTAATTCTGCTGAATGCTGTGCTGAGAAACCGTGTGCATTAAGGATGCAGCATTAATTTATAAACCAGGATCAAGATGCCCTGTAGATCCAGGCAGCCCTGGGTTATTTTAATACTAATGAACAACAATTATTATCTAAGCATGTCTAATGAGTATGTCTCTGTTTTGTATTAACGTACAATTTGGATAGAGTTTTGATGTAGTCCTATCACCTTCTGCACTTAACTGTAATTTCTTGCTGTGCCTCCACATTTCTTTTAAATTGTAGTTTTAGAGTTTGGGTTCATATCTGTGAAGTTTGGGTTCACAGTGTAAATTTGCTTTGCTCTATTGAAGCCTCAGTGGATCTGCTAAGAATGGAGACCCTGTGAAGGACCTGGCATTTCCTAAAAAATAAACCCAATCTGTATAAAAATAATATAACACATTTTCTTCCACCTAGGTCTTCGCCCCAGGAGGGTTTGTACTATGTGGAAGTAATCTTTAAAGGATATGTGATTAACAACCTGACTGAGGTGGAGAAAGAAAACTATACTTTCAAGGTAACCACCGAGCAAGTATAGAAGTGACGATAAAGAATTCGGGGTCTTGAAGGGAGTCAAACTTCATAGTATCACAGGGAATATGTTGAAATTTTCTCTCTCATATACTGTGTGTCTGATTGCATGTCAGGACAAGAAGTTAGGATGCTCCTTCTTAAAACTAGGTGCATCAAGGTACTCATCAGTCTGGCACTGGATAGATTAGGTGACCTAAGTTTTTCCTAAATCAAAAGTCTGGATCCAAGTTAGTCTGTCTCTGCACTTAAGCCACACAGTCAGAAGACCCTATTGTGTCAGAAGACCCTATGCTGGCTTCTTCTGGTGTTACCCTCCAAGCTGCAGGGAGGCAGCTAACAGTCTGCACTGACAGGTAACCGTGGACAAGCATACTTCCCATGGGCACAGCTGGTTCCAGGAAAGGACATCTCTTCAGGTCTAGGGCAGCTCTCCACACCTAAGATGAGCAAGATTTGAAAAGCTCAGACCTCAGTTGTGATTTCATATCTGTTGCTCAGTTATTCTGAGAGCTCGTTACTCCCATCCAGACCAGTATTTTCCCTTTGGCTCTCAATGTCAAAGCACATTGTCTCAGGAGGCCGTTGGGTATGGCGGTATTAGACCAGTTAATGATGATGGTGTCAGGATCTCCTGCAGAGCAGAATCCTCAACCATGGCTGTGTGCTTCGGAATGAGGCCTGATGTGTTCAGAAGGCACGTCCCACCTCTGTGCTAACTTTGAGTATCGAACAAGAAAGCCCAGCGTTTTCAGTAAATTGCACATTAAAGCTGAAGAGTCGTTGGGTGGTTCAGCTAGCTTAGAGAGTTGATGAAAAATCACCAGGGGATGCTGTTAATGAGGCACATTCCGAGCTAAATAAAACACAATGTGTCTCTTTGTTTTGGGACTGGGACCTGGGAGCTATGCGTATTAAAAATTAATTTTGCCTTCACATTAGATTGAAAAAGCCCGCTGCAGGCAGCAACAAGTCTGAACAGCTCAGAAGACTTGTGTCAGCTAGTGGCCCTAGCTTTCATGCTGTTTTTGGCTGCTTTTTCCACATCAGCTTCAGCCCAGAGTAGGGCATGATGTTGCCTTTGCTTCTTAGAAGCGGCCATCACTGGAAGGAGTTTGTGGCTACTCATTCGTTTTTAACATGACCATAATGAGGAGGGAAGGCAAAGACTGAGCTTTGAAAGGGAATGGGGTTCAAGGAAAGCTCGGAAAAAAAAACAACTTATGCGATGGTGTCTTTGATTTGATTCAGCAAATGAGCTTTTTATGCTATTTATTGGGCTGACAGCAGCCTCTGTAAGTGCAAGTGAGGACAGGACAGGGCTCAAAGAGAAGGTGGGGAAGATGAGCATGTCCAAAGAAGGGCAGCAAAGCTGGTGAAGGGTCTAGAGCACGAGGAGGAGCAGCTGAGGGAACTGGATGTGTTTAGCTTGGAGAAAAGGAGGCTGAGGGGAGACCTTATCACTCTCTACAACTACCTGAAAGGAGGTTGTAGGGAGAAGAGACCAATCCCCACCTCGCAAGTAACAGAAGGACAAAAGGAAACGGCCTCAAGTTGTGCCAGGCGAGGTTTAGTCTGGATATGAGGGAAAATTTCTTCACCAAAAGGGTTGTCAACCATTGGAACAGGCTGCCCAGGGAAGTGGTGGAGTCACCATCCCTGGAGGTATTTAAAAGACATGTAGATTTGGTGCTTAGGGACGTGGTTTAGTGGTGGACTTGGCAGCGTTAGGTTTACGGTTGGGCTCAATGATCTTAAAGGTCTTTTCCAACCTAAACAATTCTATGATTCTAAATAGCAGGTTCCAAGTTGTTTTATTTACTCATATAGCCATAGTCCAAGAGCCTACCTTCCCCTTCTGTAACTCTCCTTGTGGCTTTCCCAAGATATCCAGCTCTTTTATTGCCTGCCCAGGCATGTTTCCACTGACACCAGACCACACTGTCGCAGCTGCATCAGCTTGTGCCAAGATGATATGCAGCTAACCCAGCACTGGATAATACCTAGTGAGCTGGAGACAGCTCCTTATCCGTAGCAGGAATTTTTTAAACACTTCTAAAGGGTTTCCACTGCCTTTTTATTTCCTTCAGTCCTGGGGTCCAGATGCTCAATTTGGACATAAGGCACTTTTTAGCTGCTGAAGCCATCCGTTTATTTGTCCTGTTTGGTTTGCCATCTTCCAGGGAGGTAGAGGGACATTTACAGAAAAAACTGGTTCCGTGTGAGTTAACAGCATGCGGAGGACCATGTGTGCCTTATGGCCACTTGACAGATGAGTAGTGCTCCCATGCACAACGCCATTTGAATAGGATTGGTATCAGCCTAGGCAAAAAATTTCTAAAGTAATTTTGGTTAAAAAGTCTCACAGGCTTTAGAGTCAGCTGGAGAAAAGGGGCAAAAGAGCTGCTCTACTTGTTGAAAATGCAGCCAAAGCATGTGCTACATCAGGTATCTGTGTGTCTCAGCTACTTTGGGAGGCTGATGATGACCTTCCTCCACTTGGAAAAGGGTCCCTGTGTGTTCCCCATCTTCCGAGAGGCTTGCTTCAAAGCACAATCTCTATGTTCCTTCTTGGACTCTGTTTAAGTAAAAAATAGTACCCTGTAGCAGATTTCCAGTATTTCCTTGCTGTTCCCTCAGAGGCCAAGGTAGCACTTTCCCAAAGACTGATGTATTATACTGCATTAAGATGGGCCAATACAAGCATTTTCTTTGCTACACTGCTTTAGGGTACCTGACAAGCTTGCTGAAGGCTAGCTGAAGTATTTCACTTCTGTGACATAGAAATAGTTTTTAAGAGTATGCTATTGGGAAGAAAAACGGTGCCATAATGCAAGATAAAATGGAGGTCTCAGTTTCAGATAAAGCATGGCTTAGAAATTTTATAGTGTATTAAACCATATCTTCTGGAATTAACTCAAGCCAGGGCAGACAATTTGGGCACAAAAGGGGATGTAAAAATAGTAGTAAGCCATACTCTGAATGCAGAGGGAGCAAGAAGCGGATATTTGTACTTCCTTCTCAGAGCAGAACTCTGCTTCAAAGATCAAATCTCAAGTGTGAGCCTCTGAAATGCGGTTGCCAACTGTGTTGTGAGCAATGCATAATCAGATCTTCTTGGACTGCTGCGAAAATGACTGCCGTTTAACTACAAATTTCTCTTTGCAGTTCTCCGCTGCGCAGACACCTGTGGTTTACCAAATTAGTCCACCATCTGGCATCCCAGGTACGGGACCTTTCTTTAAGCTGTAGCCCACTTTAATTATTATTTGATGTTCCATACCGTCTTTCTCCTTATGAGGGATCTGTCTTGCTGGGGATTAAAATGGGCACCTCCAGAACTTAATGTCCAAGCTCATGCTGAACGGGAAAATGGGTTTGCACGAGGGGAGAGAGTCTGCAGCACTGGGTACAAGAGCAGCGTGTAACGCACAGTGACCAGGTTATTTGGTACTTGGCTTCCACAGCCCGGCTCTGCCCGAGTAGAGAGATGTTGTTCAGCAGATGGATAGGTCTAACCAGTCTCAACTCTTGAGTCATCCGACCTAAATATTTAGAAATAGTTTTAAAAAGAATTGGCTATTAGGTGATGATATTGTAATGGCATACAGACCTTTTGGTTAATGGGGCTTTAAAGTTACACGAGAAGACAGTCACCGTTTTTGGTCTGAACAGACTGGTGTATGGAAGTCTTCTTCCCCCCCCCCGCACCATTTCTATTCTGTTTGTATTTGTAGGCTTCTTTAGAGAAAATTGAAATGCTGATTTCCAAAGTCAAGATTAATCAAAACATGCAGGTCTCTCAAGAGTGCAGAGAGGTACCTGGATGATTAGATCACATAGATGCTCCTAAATCTAAGTCCATCCCTCATTTCCAATTATTTTTAGGTTGCACTTCAGCTCCAGATTCTCATGTCTTACTTTAGGGTGCCTGTATGGAGGTTTCTATGTGTTAGCTGGATGTTTGACCTCCTGGTGTAGTCAGTGAAGAACACGAGAGCAACACAAAGTGTTTAGTGCTATTTGAGATGTGCTGGAGCATAAAAGACCTGCATGGAGCAGGTAGATATGACACAGAACCAGGAAGATTCCTTCCCTTCTGGAGCTACAGTGGGAAGATACGGTGCCTCAAGCGATTTAAGACCCCTCCATGCAGGCAGCTGAACCAAGCTGTCACCCGGTGTGGTCAAGGGAGTGTTGGGAGCGATTCAGTTGGCCACGTATACGCCGAGGTCCTTCTTTAGACCTTGACCCTGTCTAGTGTATAAATGATGTCATTTTGGTTGCCTCATGAGGTTCTACAGTGGAATTTGGTTAGAATGTGGGGTTTAGTTAACAAAAGAGTTGAGGAAAATGTCTTCTCAGTACAAACACTAGAGATCTGCTAAAAAATCAGGAATGGACTTTTTTGTGTGAAACAAAGACGTGTGTTTTGGGAAAAGTGAATTAAGTGCCAACTCACCTTGAACTATGGTAGAAGCTGAGAGTAGCCATCAGTGCAACCAGTTAGGCACCTCTCTGCAAAATTTGCAAACATCAAGAATTTCTTTTGTTCGGCTCACAAAATCTGCAAATAAATTCTCTGCTTTTAAAAGACTCCCTTCAATTTCCATTTCCTTTTAAACAGGAAATTTAATAGAGATTTATGGGAAGACAATTGCTGGAAGATATGAGACCCTGGACTTCAACGTGGATTATATTGATGGGTAATTATATATAGGCTGCTATCTGACCCAGTCCCTGTAAATTGGCATTTCTTCCATCAGCCTCCTTGACAGCAATAAATTGCAACCAGTTGGCCCGGAATTGCCATTTACTTCCTTTGTGGTTTATTGCAGCTCATGAGTTGGGCTCCAGCAAACTTTGCTAATCTAATTGCAACTGGTCCATTAAGCTAGTTGGTTTGTTTACTGGCAGCACAGTCAATCACAGCTCAGTGTGAATTGTACTGTAATTGCGTCTGGTTGCTGTAGATTTTATTTTGGCTAGTAAATTAAAATTTAACTAATTAAAATAATGTCAGAATCTAAAAGTTAAATAAATTTTCCCTTCCATTTGCATTTTTAGAAAAACTATTAATTTGAAACAGATGCTCTGGTGAGGCAGAAGACAAAGCAGTATTTTGAGACAAAAGACTTTGTTGTTCACTGCTTTAAACCCTCTCTGGTCACTTCCTTGTTCTCAAGAAAGGTTTGATTTTTATTTTCTGCTGCTTCTGTGGTTACATGTAACAGAACAAAGCAGGTAGATTTTAGAAATTTACTTCAGGCCAGCAACACTTTAAGCACAGTGAATCCAAAATGAGCATGAATGCTGACCTGTCATCTGTCATATGTATTTCCATATACATGGAAGTGTTTTCAGAGACTACTGAGTTATTTACCTTGCACTTGTGTCAATGGCAGTGAAGGAATAAGCCCGAGTGAGTATTTTAAAGATAAACTATTAATCTATAGTTACTGTGCTAGCATTTTAAGGATCATTTCAGCAGCTAGGGAAGGTGCGTGTTCTCAGTAGTGAGAACTTTTAATTGCAGCGGCAGAGATTTGACCACTAGATGCTTTTTAACTGCTTCTCAGGCAGAATGGAAATGTCCCTTGCTAAGGAACTAAATTGTCTGCTAGTGTGAATGAAAGTCCAGTGCAGATTCCTGCCATACCAGCTGCACCCATTTATCAGCCCTACATTTTTTTTTTACTGGATGCATATTAACACCCTTTGTTTGATATTAATGATTGTTTTACCTGCCTCTAGTGAAACTATGAAACCTTTGTTCAGTGGGAAGAAAGGCTGGTCTGTCTGACTGCAGGTTGGATGTGCCTGCATGCTCCGTTGCTAGATTACTCATTTACAGCTTAACCTCACTATCACTGAAAAGGAAATGGCCTCAAAATCTTAGCATACCAGACAGGTTCACATTGTAGCTTCGCAATGATACTTTGCCGATTTTTGGTGTGTTTGTAAATACGTACCGGGTGGGGACTTGGACTTGAGCCGTCTGTCACTCAGTCACACTGATTCAGGATTTGGAGCAAAAAAAGAGAATGTTTTTTATACTTTCCAGTGTGTTCTGCATGTTTTCTATGCTTTGTATGGGATGCAATGGTCCAGTGATGCTGAACCAAACATTTTACAACACTGAATTTTTTTTTATTCATCCTTGAAAGGCATCTCAATATCAGCAAGCTATATTAATAAAAGCAAACTCTCTTATTAAAACCTCATAAAACTACACTCTGAAGTATGGGCCATAGTGTTTGCATTACAGGTTTTAATTACATATTTTCCTTAATTGCCTCTTAATTCTCAGAGAATCATTGCTACCTTTTGCTTATTATGCTAATTACTGTGAATTCATTGCTCCCACCTGATTTCTCCTCTCCTGTGGAAGTTGTCTCTTGCCGTATTGGTTCTTTAAGGTGGGAATACTTGGATTTGCTATTAGGAGCTTGGATGATTCCTAGCAGAGGTGCTTTGTAGTGTCTTCCCTCAGTGAAATAAAGAAAAGCCTGAGCTGCACCTTGAAGCGGTATGGCTGTATGAGCTGCCTGCTGCTTTTGGGAGGTGAGGGAGAGTATGGTCCTCCTGGCCTTGGACTACCAACCCCCCATTAGAGGGGGGAGGCATCACGTTGTTCAGAGCTAGCTGTCTCAAAGGTGGTCCTGCCACAATCTTTACAGAGGTGCAGTTCCTGCAGCATTTGGGGAATGTATTTTGCAGGCTAAGATACGAGAGATTAGGGTTTGTCCAGTTTTCTAGGAGGTTAATGCGTGCTAGATACAAGTGCGGGGAAATTCCTGCCCCATTTGAAAATATTGGCTGCTGACTTTGACAGGATCAGGATTTCATTCATGAAACTTTGTTGTATCATAATGCATCTTTCTTGGTTTTTTTTGCCTAGACCAGCTATCCTTACGGCAGAAGGAGATGGATGGACCAGTCTCTGCTCTTTTGCTGACAGGCGAGCTGGAAGCATGTCAGTTCTTGGCTTACTTTTGGTTTGTGTTGGCGCAAGGGCTCAGCACAACTTGTGCACAAAAGATTTTCTTGGCTTTTGGAGAAGCTCTTCTGCTTCAGCTTAAGATGGAGAGAGCCCACGGGGAGTTGACCGTATGGTCTGTGACAGTGGTGGGTGAGGGTTGCTGGCTCTCTGTGGCTCTAACCATAACCAGGCAGGGCCGGGGGCGTTCTCTGGCCCGGGGATGATATGCTATGCCCTGGCCACATCTATTCTATTCAACTCTTTAGACTCCAAAACAAGGTAGCCATTTCCAAGCTGCCTATTGACCCTGGGCAATGCATTGTCTTCAGTTATACATGGACACTGATTTGAAAGGTAGATTAGCTGACTTGAGCCCAAACTGAGCAAGTAGAGCTCTAAAAATTTAACAGCATAGGCAGATAAGCTCTGGTGCCTGGGCCCCGGCACTGTTCATTTATTGGTAGTAATGTATCCCTGTCTTCTGTAAGTTGTAGAAGATGCTTTAGGCTGCTGGCTTTTGCCCCCTGCTGAATTACAGAAAAAGCCATGGGCTCTGCAGCAGCGTTTCTTTTATGACTGATGCACTTCTCACAGTGCCTGTGAGCCCTGGAAAAGAGGGAGGCTGCTTTTTCAGGGAACCAGGGGAAAAACTTGCTCCTGCAGAAGTCAGTGCTAAGGCTCCAGGGGTCCTCAGCAGGCCCTCTTATTGCACTGTAAAATTCCTCCTGGCTCCCAGGAGGGGGACTTAAATGTAAATGTGAGTTGATGATGGGACTCGTGTCATTCCATGGCTCCAGAAGGCTGATGTAATGCCAGCATATCTGGTTTAATTGCTACCTGCTCCTTCTTACAGATTAGGGACATGCAGAGGAGCAAGTAGAGAGCAAACACTTTTGTCTTCCTATTCACCCTCACCCTGTGCCCAGACTTGTCTCTGCTCAGCTTTTATTTCAAATAGGGGTTCGGAAGGTTGCCAACAGGATCAGCTTCTGGAAAAAAGGGTAAAGGGGCCAAGCTGGAGCACTGTGTGTTGCTGGGAGGCATCGTCTAAGCTGCTGAACTCTTGATCATCAGTGGGGAGATGGGTTGTTCTTCTCCCATCTCACCTGTTTCTCTCCCTTGTTTCTAAAGGGAGCCAAGCATGACTAGCTTAGATGTATAAGCCCACGTCTTTTCTTGGTTAGATGATTCTCATTGTATTTTGTGCTTTTTGCTCTCAAGGCTCAGCAAAGTCCTTTGTCTCTCTACAGCTACCCTATTCAGGCAAAAGATGGACTGGGGACCCTGCAGTGCCGGGTGGAAGGGAACCACATAGGTTGGTGAAAAGGGGGAAAAAATCATGGGTTTCCGTTGTTCCTGCAATTCCAGAGGGTACAGGGAGGGTGTCAATTATAAGTTCCTGCTCTGCCTCCAAAGTTACGAATGTGGCTCAGGGCTGAGTCCACAAAACCTGCTTCAGATCAAGGCTTGCCAGACTTCAACATAGTCACTGCCGTGATTTGCACACTCTGCACAACCCTGGAGAAATCTAAGTGCAGTGCTCAAGTGAAACCATGACATGATGTGGACATTGTTGACAGCAACAATGTGATTTGGGGTTGTTGCTGAGTTTACTACTTGTCCATCACATACAAAAACGATTAAAGTATATTTCCTTTACTGCTTTATTAGAGGAATAAATTGGGTGCTCCCTTCTATTCAAGGTCTCTCAAGTAGCAGGTTGGATCCCTTTCACTTTTCCTTGCTTCCAAGTACTCTGAAGAACGTTCTAATTTCTTTTGGAGGCTTTGAGCAGCAAGCTGCCTGCTTGGGAGATGATCTGAGTTAAACATATAAAATAGAAATTGGCATCTACCTCTCATGTAGACATTGATGATGCAATACAATAGCCTGAGCTTTTGAGATATTTTGGGGTATCTCAGAGCTCTCCAGTGGGGTGTCAGAGATAATGGAGGTCTTGAAGGAGGTCTGCACCTTTCTAGCATGGCAAGTGAGGTCAGATAGGATCCACAGGGTCTAAGATGACATGAAACATTTACGCTTAGGCAACCAAATCCTGCTTCTGAGATTCAGCTTGCAGGTTCACATACGTAACTGTACATATCTACAGTATTGTGTCTACCTACGATCTAAGACTCTAAGCTCCCTAAGCTGGTATTTGGTTCAGTTCCTGTACACACACTCTGCTGAAATCAACACAGTTATAGAGTTGTAAGGAAAGCGTAAGGAAGGGGAGAATCAGGCCCAGGACACCTGGACAAGGTTTGGTAGGATGCACTCTTTATGGAGCCCTCCATGTTTTTGCCATAAAACATATTACTTTTCTCTCCTCCAGGGTCCCACAACGTCAGCTTCTCAGTGTTTAACAAAGGAAAGTGAGTAAAAGAATCTTCTTCTGTGTTTTTCTGTGGTTTTGAGTGGGGACACAGCTGCATTTGAGTCCAGGATAAGTGCATGATGTTTTTACCGAAACTTGTGTTTCATTGTTTAGAAATGAGGTTTTGCTATCTTGAGAAGACAATCTTCAGATTGGGAATGAAAAGGGAGAATGTTCCTCCCCCAAAGCATCTCCCCTTTGGGGTTTTAATACTTTAGCTTTAGTGCCCAATGCACAAATCATCTGTTAAGCCGAGCTGAATAAAATCCTTTCATCTCGCTTTTAACTCTTCTTCCAAATGGGAAAGAACTTAGCCATAAAAGGAGGTGTAAATGGGTTTTGGCAATGTCAAACCCATACTTTACAATGGGACAGTATTTCTAATAAAGAGTTGCAGCCATGTAATGGAGTGTCTTGAATCAATGCCTCAATGTGCTGGTAAAAGGTGGTGTTAGTCCTTGTAGAAATGTTCCACTGTTCCTCTGAAAAGCGAGTGTCCAGCTCTGCCAAAAGAAGCTCTAATTTAACTTAGATCCTTAGGCCAAGGATCTCTCAAGCATTTTCTCTTTTGCAGGTCAGCAGTACATAAAGGTGCTTGGCTCATCAGTGCCAAACAGGAGCTTTTCTTGTATCAAATGCATTCAGGTATTGCACTGATCCACCTCACTGACAACACTGCCTTTTGGCAGTCCCAGCGTGGTCTAAGATAAGATCTCTCGCTGTCCTTCTTCCTAAGGACGTAATCCTGTTACGTCCTCGTTTTGGGTGTGCCGCTCCCCTGGTATGGGCTTGACTACAGAACAACCTGCAAATCAAAATCCAGAAGACCAGATTTATGTGTTAAGGCTGGGTATGCTGCCATGGGCTATATCCTACATCCTCAGTGAGTTAGTGTTCCTCTCGGTTCACATTTGAACTTTGTTTTGGACGGCCTAACCTGAGACAGTCAGCCAGAGAACAGCAGTATGGCAGGGTTTGGCATGATGTTGCTTTAACGTTGTTCCTGTCAGATCAGTTGTAGGTTTGAGTTGTTGCATCTAGAGAAACCTTTCCCCCCTTAAATCACACTGTATTTGCTAAGGTTGAGATTTTTAGAAATGCAGACCTTAGGATGAGATAGTTCCCACATCAGCTACAAGGAGGAGATGATGTTCAGCCACTCCAAGAATTGAGTTCTGGATAAACAGTGAATGGCAGATTACTCCACCATTTGTTGAAAAAAAAATATATGTAATTAAGGTACACTAACAATAATAACCTCCATGTGACATTTCCCGTTATATTGTAGACAGCAGGCAATGAAATCCTGAGCACCCTCTCAAGATTAAGGTCATGGGCAAATAGTGTCCACGATTCAGCAAGGCTGTATGCCCAACAGCTGAAGCAGAAGCAGGGGATCAGGGACTGCAGAGCACTGGGCAGCCTTTGACCTTAATCAGAGGTTGGATAAAGCTGAAAGACCACTTGGTTCACCTGTGCAGGTCCCCAGCAAGGTCCCGTGGAGTTTTCGTCATTAAGCAGGCTGAAATTAATGTAATGAATGCACTAGTTCCTTATGGACTGTATCTGAGAAGTTTGTTCGAGAGGTAACAAAAGCATTTTTTTAAAAAAAAAAAAAAAAGAAAAAAATGTAGCCAATACATGTCTGCATTTTGAATATTGCTTATAACATACAGCTTGTTTTGGCTATAAATTCAAGCACTTTGTAAAGGAGGGTAATTTTATGTCCTTATTCACAAATTGAGGCACAGTAAAATGAAAAAACCCGCATGAAGTTGGCTATTGGCAGAGCACCAGCAGAAACAAGATCTGCCAGATCTATCCAGTAGACTGCACTGTACTAGCCAGTAGTCAGTACTGTAAAAGTAAAGTTTAAATACCAGATGAATTAACAAAAAAATTGCAGATATCGTCCAAAGTACCTCATCTTTTTTATTAGTCTTTTTTTCAGAACTATAGAAGTACAGTTGGGTGGTTAAACTAGGACATTTAAGTGCAAAGTGAGTAAATCAAGGAGAAAAATAGGTTTCCAGGGTCGAAGGATATGACTATAACAGAGATAAAATCCTGAAAGTTTCTCATGGTCATGATGTGGACACTCATATGTCAGATGCTCAGCTCCATTTGTCCCTGAAGCCTAAGCGATGATTGGAAAGCGTGGTAACATCTAAACCTATAAGCTAAATTGAGAAACAAGTCAGAGAAGGTCAAAAGGATTAAAACGGTTTTAATTCCACCTTTTTTATTTTTTTGTTTGCAGAGCTCCTCAACAGCACAGAATATACCAGTTTGCAATCTGAGCATGACAGATGCAGCCAGTGCTAAGTAACAGTTCAAGCATTACAGTGTTTCTCCTGTCATGCGGCCAAGTTATCCATGTTGTTCATTCCTGGTGTAATCCCAGCGGCTGCCAAAAACCCTGTGAACGATCAGTGAGATGCTCATTTTATTCACAGGAGCCTGCTCTGGCTGGAAACAGTGCAAGTGCTCTGCTGGCTCTGGCAGAAATAGGGCTGGGATTAACCTTTCCAATGCTTGTTTTCAGATTCCTCTTTTCCTTCCTTTGCAGAGGTAACCTCTGTGTTCCCAGCTGGTGGGAGTCTCGGAGGAGGCACTGATGTCACTGTCACCGGGGATTTCTTTGAGGAGCCAGTGCAGGTCACTGCTGCAGGTGAGAGGACAAATGTGTTAAATGTTTGGGGGTTTGGTTTTTCGTTTTTGTTTGGTTTGTTTTTTTTGTTTGTTTGTTTGTTTTTTTCCCCCCAATACAGTGGTCATGGCCCTGACCACAAAACTCAACTGATGTTGATGGAAACCACTGCAGGAGTTGTAGGACTCACCATCAGGAAGGTCCAGTTGTTCTGACTGTGGGCATGATCAGTTTTGCTTGATTAATTGTACAAGCCGAGGCTTTTACCGAAGTGTTGACCCTTTTTGGAAACTAGATGGGTTCATGCAGCAGCTCACCTGTGTTTCCAAGTCTCACACAGCACATTTGTCTCCTTTTCCTGCTGCCAGGTGTCCCCTGTAAAGTCAAGCACGTCTCTCCCCAGAAAATCAGATGCACCACTGAGCCTGTCGGCACGGACAGGAGGCTTGGTGTCCCTCAGCCAGGTACGGTATTCACATAACTGAAGGTCCAAACAGGCAAACACACATGGAAATGGAGGGCAATCAAGAATCAGGGCTTTCCAAAATGCTCTCTGCTTCAACATCGAGCCAGTTTCTCCTAGGTTCGATAGGGAGGAGGGCCACAAAAATGATCAGAGGGTTGGAACACCTCTGCTATGAGGAAAAGTTGAGAGAGTTGGGGTTGTTCAGCCTGGAGAAGAGAAGGCTCCAGGGAGACCTTGTTGTGGCCT
>JANXJC010000017.1:26150752-26197712 GCA_027564655.1 Leptodon cayanensis | reverse complement strand
AAGAAATTTTTCCTAATATCTAACCTGAATCTCCCTTGCCTCAACTTGAGGCCATTTCCTCTTGTCCTATCTTCAGTGGTGTAGTTTTTAGGATGTCCTGATGAGGATGGTAAAAACTTTTAACTGTTGGTTGAAAGTAAATCCTGGGCATTGTTACACTGAAATTCATGAGTCATCTTGTTGATTATATTCTTTCAGATGATGGGTCCCAGGCCACAGTAGTTATCAGGGGAGCTGGCTTCACTGGGGAGAAGCCAGCCCTGCAGGTGGAGGTGAACAACACGACCTGCCACATTATAAGGTCGAATCAAACCAAAGTGGTTTGCCAGATGGAGAGGCTGCCAGTCGGAGTCTACCAGTTGACACTACTGGTGAGACCTTATGGCTTCGCACTCAATGGCAGCACAGGAGAAGGCATCTTCCTAAGAGTTGAGCCAAAGCTGGTAGCTATCGAACCTCCGACAGCTTCAGAGATCGGTAGGTCTGAATGCCAGACCCACTCTAAGGGGTCATCTGCTTTCTGTTTCTTGCTTTTCATGGTGTGTTTTGGTTCTTCTGTACTTTCACTACCAAGGTCTTCACTTGGTTAAAAAGACATAATGTGGCTGGACACATTGTGTGTACCCCAAAGCCCTGGGGTAAGTTTCTTAAAGAGTGACAGACTTTCTTTGGTTCTTCGTGGAGGCAACCAGTTTCCTAACTAGTTTTATTTGGGAATAGTAAGTTCAAGTGCAGGTATATTCATTCCAGCAAATTGGACGGGTATTAATGTTTCATAGCTCATCTTCCCGTATCCATTTGACACACAGCTTTGCAGTATTTGAATTAATCTGGCCTAATTGTGAAATGGCTAAACTTTGGTTCAGCCCAGGCCCCTTGAAGTGAATTCATATTCTGGGTGATAAAATGGAAAACTCATATGTGTTTAGATACAAAACTGAGAAACATAGAGAAACGGAAACTAAACTGAAGCTCCTTCATTCCCATTACCCCTCCTCTCCTTGAAACAGAAGAGGAAGTAAAGGGTGATATGTTCCATCCCTGAAGATGAGAGCTTGGAAGATTTTCCACTGGACTCTGGGGCCAAAGGACTGTTACGACTCTCTCATCTGCCCTGTATGTGACACAGATGAGAGGACTTCACCTGGGAGTTCCAGCAAGGTGCCTAGACAACTGTAGCTAAGCCAAATCAAATGCTGTAAAAAGCCACCCTTTCTCTTTTTTTGGAGAGGGAAGAGTCTCCCCAACCCAATGAGAAATGTGGAGAACACTCTTGACACACCTGGGTTATGCTAACAGACCAACAGTCTCAGCATATGACTTCTTTTCAAGCGGCTAGGAATGCACCTAGAAACAACACGACCCAGGTCTACTGACAGTAAAAGTTTCCCCGCTTTTTTTCTGGAAACCTCCTAGTTTCATTATTGAGGTGCTTTGAGATCATGGTAACAAACATCACTGAGAGCAGGAGTACTGGCCTGGGTGCAGTATAGAGCTAACTCAGCCATGTTCCTTGGAGAAGTGATTGTGCCATGCTTGGCCACCTTGGAGTGGGCAGAGGAAGGGAATGATGGACTGTGAACCTCTGTGTGGATCAGCCATGGAGTGGACTTGGAACAATATAGGGTTCCTAAGCTGAAAAACAAGAAGTTATGGCCACCTCTTTTCTTTACGTTTTGTTGGGGTGCATGGGAAGAAAGCGATTCTAACCCTTTTCTTTCCTTTGTTTTTCACACCCTTATTGGGAGGGTCATATAGTACATTAAGGTTAAGACTCACTTTCGATTCACAGAAAACCCAAACCCACCAAAAAAAACCCCAAAACCCAATCCAAAAGACCCTAAAAGTAAAAAGCCAGTAATGGTAAGTTTTAGTGCTTGGGCCTTGCTTCTCATTTCCTTCGCTGACAATCCAGTTGTTCTCCCAATTACAGTGATCTGTCACTCATTAAAAAGAATGCAAGTATAATGCTATCTTACATTACATGTGCCTCGAACATTTATAATTGGAAAGAATTACAGCTTCCATCTGTGTTTTTAATTTCTTCCATTTAAAATACCTCTCTTCAATCTTATCGTAAAGTGCACATATGCAGTATTTCACTGCATATGGATATAAGTGTAGATATCAAAACTTAAGAGCATCAGTCTTTACACAACACACATGGATTTTGTACTCTAAATCTGAGGCTCCTTATCTGATAACTATCACATTAGAGAAGTGGCTTCAGTTTTGACTTCTTCCTGTTTCTGACTCTACAAACATAAAGTTACAGGAGAGGAAGCCAGGAAGCGTCATGTACTTTGCTGCACCAGGTCCCTTTTGTCAAAATATCACTGGTCTCAGTGGTGCTGTGCTGGGAGTTCCCTGTGACCTAAGTCTATAAGCATGGGATGCCTTTCTAAATATCCTATGATGCTCCAGCAGATGGAAAGAGCTTGCTGTTAACATATCTGATTGCTGTTGTTTGCCTGGTTTTGCTGCCAGACAGAGAAAATTTAGAAGAATAAACTTCTAAACTTCTCTGTTGCTTTAAAGAATTAGCAGGAAACAATGCTTTTGAGGAAAAGGTACAAGGGACTCTGCCATCAATGACTTTACCATGAAGTTTACTGACATCACACAGGAAAAGCACCATAAAAGCTCAGTTGGTTTGTAATATAGCCATACTAACACATACTGATAAACACTGCATTAATGAAGTACCTATCTGAGCAGTCTGTCTGTCCAACCACAGTCCTAAAACTCTGCAGTACTGATAACTAGAGCAAACAGCTGTAAGTTTAAAGCAAAATGTCTGTCCTTTTTTTTTTTTTTTTTTTTTTTAATTTGTCTTTGAACCGCATCAAAGAACAAAGTTCAGGTTAGAATTGCCATTAATGTCTGTTCCTGTTCTCTTTCCTGTTTCTCTTTGATATGTCCCTGAATCTTCTAGTCACTTGAAGAGGCAGAGGGGCACCTTGACTCTTTGCACTGGGATTGGGTGCTGCAGAGAGGGCAAGTGCAAGTCTGATTTGTGTTGGGTACGATCCTGCATGTGATCGAAGAAGCTCAGCTCCGGCTGGCACAAAGGAGAGTTGAGGTTGCTTAGTGCTTCACAGAATTAAGCTCTCCGTGACTTTCCTCACAACTCTGCTAAGTCTCAAGCCCTGCCAAGTCCCCTTTCTAACCTAAGTTTCCTAGACACATGCTACAGGCTTTTTTGACAGCAGGGTGCTTGGTAGCTATTTGAACTGTGAAAGCACCTGCTGTGTTAAGCTCATTTTCCATTCTTAGTGTTTCTTCCTTCCTTCCTTATTTCATTCTTGGGCTAGGGATCTTTCTAAGGTTGAGATCACAGGCTAGACCTTGCCAGCTTAAACAAGTATGTCATTAAAAAATAAACCAAGAAACAAACCCAGTCCTCCTGTATCATGGACAAGAATTCAAATAATAGGCAAGAAGCACCTCTGGTGAAAGAGGATGCTAGGCATGGCAAGGTGGAAACAGATCATCATCAGATCAACTGAGAGACAGTACTGCCTTTTGTAGTCACCTATTAATAAAGAATCCTTTGCATATAAAAATATCATTCTACATCTTGAATGTAACAGAATAATTGGTTTTGTAGGAGGACTGAGAGTGGCTCTCAGGGGGACCAATCTGGAAGGGGTAAACTTGGTGCTGTTTGGATCTCAGCCTTGCCCAGTTATGGAGGATGACAGAAATTCAACAAGAATTGAATGTAAAGTTCCCTCTCGGGTAAGAAACCACATTTTCTTGGGAACAGTCAGCAGCCTACAGGCCCTTCTATATTTTCCTGGCCTGAGCCACACTAGGGGAAGGGCAAATGGTCAGCCAAGTCTTGGCTGTGGGACAATTTACCATGGTCTCCACCTAGAGTTTAGACTAGCTTAATTAACAATAGATTGATAGGTGATTTATGAAAACCAGTGAAACAGTAAAAAGTCCAGATTGCACCATCATTAGCTAAGCCTCACATAAACAAAACTGGGGCTTTGAACTCCAGCAAAATCGCCCGTGTCTGCTTTCAGTTGTCTAGTAGTAGATTAAACATGCCTGGGACAATTGTTCTCGCTCGCATTGTTGAACCCTCTTCAGCTCCAAATCTTCTACTTTACATCCAGATCTCCTTTGGATATTATCTGGGTGTCATGTGAAAACAGTGCTCTTTGCTGCATGGCAAAATTATACCCAGGACGATGCTAATAGTTTAAGTATGGGGATAACAGCCTATCCCTATGACTTACCACTGTTTCATTTACTAGTATGGATATAGCAAATGAAAATCTGCATAGTCTGAGATTGTTTTAAGGTTTCTAACTCTCCATAGATGTCCCTTTGAAGTCAACATAACTGTACACATTTAAGTAGAGTCTGGTGTATATGCAAATTTCATCAGTGCCATATGCCTGACTTATTAAGATGCAGGAGTATGGGGAATAACTTTTTTTATTGGTGCATTCTTAGCCCTGATATTTTCTTCATTTCTGTTTCTAGGGAACAGAAGATACTGCTGTCCATGTGACACTAATTTCTGGGTGCCAGTCAACAACAGCAACGAACTTGTTCCAGTATGATCCTTCCTTAAACCCTGCTGTTGTATCACTGAGCAGAAACAGAAGTGGCATAGCAGGTGAAAAGGCTGTAGACATGTATTGGGCATCGTCTGTAGAACTGTTATTGTTGCTGATGGTGGTGGCGCAGAGGGAATTTAGGTTTATAGAGTTTGGTGATCCGACACTGTTTTTCTGTTATTTTCTTTTAACTTACAGTCCCTGTGCTTCCTGCTAGTCCTGATTAGTCCTGGTTGTTTTATGTTGGTTCTAGTCTAGCACACATGAGATAACGAGTTGCTTGCCCTAAGCCAGTATAGATGAGGTCCATAGGATGTTAGGTGTGGTATAGTGCTCCTTTTGCATCATGTTTCTCTAACTCTGCTCTGAAATTATCCCACCCATTCATTTTTGGTAACAGGTTCAGCCATGACAAAAGAAACAAGCTCTCTGGAGTGTCCTTCTCCAGGATCCCAAAGGGTTGATCATAAAGCACATCATGTGCATTTTGGGTTGCTGAAAGCAGAAGAGAGGCAACGCTTGTCTTGCTAGTTCCCGTTTCCAAGCCAAACTGTTTCTTCCAGTTTGACCTTGTGATCCATTACTTCAGCATATGAGCACAGACTTCATGGACTTTGTGGGGGCAAAATCCCACAAAGAACTCATGGAGAGTTTAGCATTCCTGTCTTTTGAAAATTTCTGTTTGGGATTGGATTTTTTTGCTCATTTCCCTTCTTTTTTTTCCCACAAGGTTTTGGCTGGGCATTGTGAATAAAGGCATTAAAGGTGAATGGTGTCCACTTACAGACAAGCCTTTTAGAAAAAGGTTTACTATATTTCCGTGTGGCAACAAGACACCAGATTCCTAGTATCTGAGAGAGAGAGAGGAAGGAAGATGGGAGGAAGACAGAAACGTTTCTGCTTACCTATGCACCCCACTCCCATTCCTCCAAGGATGCAATCATCTAATTTATTTTTTCTCTCTCTTTTTGGAACCTCTCCAGTGCACACCTTAACAGAGCTCCCCTCAGCTAGGCAGTTTGGCTGGACTTGCTGGGGATGCAAGGAGTTAGGTGATTACCAGTGACGAAATGTACTTCTTCCTGCGCACCCAGCATTTCTATTCCTTTCCCCAGATGTCCTCGTCACTTTCTATTACTCCAGAATGCATAAATAAGAGAAAACGTCCTTTATCATCTAAATATTATTCAGATACCGTAGCACCAAGGGGAGATTTTTTTAGCTGCAGGCAGCCCAGGTGCAAGGAATTCCTTAATGTTATAGCGTCTCATGAACAGTGGTGTGGCTGGGTTCAATCTCCTATTCAAAACCTTCACGGCTTCGTCTTTCAATATAATTTTCCTCCTATATAATAAAAAGAATAAATAAATTACACCGATGCCTTCCAGGCATCTAGGATTAAGCTGACAATTGACCAAGAGTCCAAAGAGTTCACGCTATTAATATATTCAACTTTGCAGGCTTTCAAACTTTATTGGACTCTTTGCGCATGCAGAATTGAAACGTGCTGGTTTCAAGACCTGCTTAGAGGAGCTGGTAGATGAGGGGAGCTTTGTACAGACTCTCCTACTTCATGGAAGGCAGAGACTTCTCCAAAGCTGAGGCTACAGAGCTTGAATGGTAACGGTGACTGTGCCCGCTGTGGAGGTGATGCTAAAGCCAAGTGACCCTGGCCTCTCCTTGGGAGACAAAATTTCTACTTAGATCTGAATCTCTAGGAAGGATGCATCAACCTATAAAAGTTAATTTTGATTAACACAAGGTGAGAGAGTAAAGCAGATGAGCTGCTCCTGACTACCTCCCTGTGTGGCTGGGGTAACAGTGCCACATGCTCAAGGAAGAAGAGGAATGGGCAAAAATGAAGCTGTCCTGTGACAGCTGATCTTCACCAGCTGTTCTGGAGGAACTCTGTGGGTAGTCAAGTGTTTTGGGCTGGCTGGCTCGGGGGGATGGCAAAGAGACATTAACGCTTTTTGCTTGAGTAATTTAGGAAAGGGATTTATGTAACACAGTGGTCTCTGACAGCAGGGAGTTGGACTTGAAGACCCCTCCTCGTCCTGTTTATCCTGGCTTCTGTGCAATTGAACCCACACTGTTTGGAGGAGATGGGAGGATGAGATTCACCTCCTAACACGTCTCTGTGCTTGTTGCTTAGGTGTCTTCCATAGCCAGTGAAGAGAAATAGGCGGTTCTGTGGTGGGATTCACCACAGCTCTTTTGGATGTCTTCCTTAGAATAAGATGAATCATACCATAAGAGCTCTGTTTCTCTTCCTTGACTACAGATATAGCTATCTTGGTGAAAATGTCTTTATTTGGACTGATGCGTACCACCTTAATTTTTTAAGCTATTTCAGGAGGAATTTAGGTTATGAAATTCCCTTCTCCACTGCCCTTGTCCTTTTCTATTACTACAGTATGCACAAATAAAGGAAAGTATCCTCTATTATCTCAGTGTAATTTGGCTCACGACAGAGCTTAAATGGGAGACAGAACCATGTTTCCTGAAAACAAGGTGCTTTGGAACATGCATGGATGGGCATCTGACTTCAGGTAGATCATTTAGCTGTGGGAGGCTCCTGTTAAAGTTAGATGGCTTCATAGTGCTGAAACGTGTGGTCCGGATCATTGTCAGGGATTAAGGAAAAATCCCAGAACTCGTCAGCTCCAGTTTGTGTGAGCTTTAGAAAGAGTGGATTTGGGTTTTATCAGCTGCAGATATTTATAGGATAGACATTTATGGTAAGGGGGCACGGATCCTATCTGGAGTGTGTACCAGCAGGCTGCGAGTGGCCGTAGCTGGTCACAGCCAAGTGCACTATGCTAACGTCTCAGGACAACCCTGATGCCTTGTGACTTATCAAGGAGGCCAAGGGATTGAGTAGGATACAGAACCACTGTGGTCTTCAACTTTTTGTTTTGGGCTGATGGACACGGCTAGACCTGTTCTGGCACGATGGGACTCCATGCTCTTCTTCAGGCAATGGTTACGTGTGCTAAAATAACTTGCCAGAAACACTGAAATAGTTTCATCCATTCTCCTCTTTGCAGGAGGTCAGGAGCTTCAGATTGGAATATCCCAGTTTGCCAGCTACCGAGGGTCAGATATCAAGGTCCGAATTGGGGGCTCGTGGGCACAGATCCAGGCGCAGACGGACTGTGGTGTTAATGTGACGCTTCCAGCCTTGGCTGTGGGGTGGTACAATGTTTCTGTCATCATCAACGGCATTGCTGTCGCTTCAAACAGGTGTGTGAACACGTGTACTTTCCTTAAGATATAAATTTCATTCTCTGTCTTATTTGGTATTTTAGGGTTAATCTGAAGAGAAAGGTAAGAGTTTTCACAAATTCCGTACCTAACGGTGAAATCTGCAGTGTGGTATAAAATTATGAATAATTATCAAGGCATTTATTGATCTGTGGAACCCAAGTCAGCAAACTGCTAATGCTAGTCAATTAACTCCCCTTGGATCAGTAGGAGGCAGGAGAGAAACATTTTAGAAAAAATAGTTGATTTGATGAAAAATGCATATTCAGGCAATCAAAGGTATTCACAGATTCAGGTCAAATGCAGATAAATCCTGCTGTAGGAAAACAGCAAAAGAAAAGAAACGCTCTTCATGAGAAAAACAAAAGCTAGTTTGAAAAATAAAAAATTGCTTTGTTTGGAGAATTTTTAAATGATGCTATTTCCATCTTTTAAGGTGACACTTCAAGTTCATGCCTAGATAAATGTAGTATAAATGAATTAAAATGTGGGGGGAAACGGACCTGAAAATGGGACACAGCAGTGCATTCATAAACAGCACGGTTTTTACCCTCAGCCACGCAGTTCTCATCCATGGCAGCTGCTAGGAATGATCCCGAAACCGTGGTATTGGGGAGAAGAGCTGCTTTTATTGCTCACAAACACCCTAAGCTTCCTGTTGCATTAATGAATTTCAGAAGGAGAAAGCTTGTGGTCAGTGGGATGACATGCAGGGATTCATCCCAGCTGATACTGGAGTCGGTTAGCAGTCTGGTGGAAGGATGTAAGGAAGGCAGGCAGCTGGGATGTCTCTTCAATTCACTTGCATCTCTTGTCTGTGGGCACAGCTACAGTGGGATCTGTTTGGCAAAAATCCCCTCATTCTTGCTTCTTTTGATGGGCAATTCATTTGCACCTCATGGACTAAATTTGGCCCACAGGTTGCCACTTGATAAGACAGTGTTCATAACAGATGTAGCTCAAATCACACAGAAGAATTTGGGGTGCAGGGTGGTCTTGTCACTGTGGCATTGAAGAAAGGGGATGTGCCAGGTGGGTGTTTGGCCTTCCAACCTAAGAAGAGTTGTAAGAAAGCAGAGTACTGCAGCAGGAGAGAAAAATACATGAAAAAAACCTACAAACCCCTTTCTATGTTGCTTGTGTTTTGCAGGGTTGAGCCGTTAATCCAGTACCTCTCGGAGATCTTCAGCATAGAGCCGTGTTGTGGCTCCTTTCTGGGTAAACAGCGTCGGTACATCTGCAGCCACTTATGGAGGTTAAAGGGATCAAGGGCACAGTTTTCCTGCAGGAATGGAAAGGGCATCCCATTTCACATCAGTTTAAATGAGGGTGTTTTAAATCTGTGACCCTTTATTATGTAGACATCAACTGGCAGACAGCAGCAGGCTGGAGATGTGGGATTGTAGTGAGCATCCCTCCATCTGGTTGGCTGGCTCAAGGCTCCCTGTGCTTTGAATTTGATTTCCCCAAGTGTTTGCTCACGTATCCTTGCATGTTCCCATTGGGAAAACAAAGCACGCCCACACCTGACTCATCTGTGCTGTTTCTTTCAGTCATTACGCCTCCATCTTCCAAGGCTTTCTGTGTGAAAGTTAGGTGGAAAGCAGCGTACAACTGCGGTTTGAAGCAAACAATAATTTCAAGTGATCCCAAAGGGGATGTTCATTTTCCTTGAGTTGAAAAGACACCCCCGCCCCCCTTTTTCAATGTTAATTTTAATCAAAAGTGAAATATTTATTAATTCCATTCCAAGCTTTTAAACATTGGAAATAATTTAAGTGTGTTTCAGAGCAAAACATCACTGAATTAGAAAGAAAAGTTTTACTTTAAATCTTAAAAAGGGGATTTGGGGTGGTTGATTTA
This sequence comes from Leptodon cayanensis, assembly GCA_027564655.1. Classification (NCBI taxonomy): domain Eukaryota; kingdom Metazoa; phylum Chordata; class Aves; order Accipitriformes; family Accipitridae; genus Leptodon; species Leptodon cayanensis. The sequence continues at coordinate 26,188,005 of JANXJC010000017.1, read as the reverse complement.
TTTTGTCATTTGGCTGGGGATGGGGGAGGGTTGAATCCCTGTAGTGAATTTTACATGAGCCTTTAGAAATGCTTTTATAGAAGACAGAGAAATTCTTTGATGCAACTTCAGGTCCTCCACAGACTGCTCTCCCTGCCTCACAACACATTTAAAAATACAAAAATTCAGAGGCTTTGTGGTACATGATTAGTTCAATAGTTTGTGAAGTGCCCAAGCCTTGAAAGGCGAGAGAGTGGATAGAGCCCAGATTGCAAAAGCTCTCAGTTTTGAAGACTAAGCTATACTAAAAAAAAAAAAAAAAAAAATTACACCCTTCTTTTCATATTTAAGGGTAAATTGAAATTTAAATAAGAGCTGATTAACTCTTTAGCTGTAGTTTTATGAATGGCTTAAGCTGATTTAGAATCTCATCGCTGCAAAAAGCATCAGTCCTTTCCCCCCCTTATCTCTAGTCTTTTGTTAACATTTGTGTTGCCATCTGGATTAAGGATTTGAGCTCAATCAAAAGGAACACCATTATAAAACAACTTTATTTTTCAGCCGGATCATGGGAAAAGGAAGAGCATAGGCTTAACGGATAAAGAGGTTGAAGCAAGGCAGGGCAGTGGGAGTACCAGTACTGCAAACTAAAGCAAGATGGAGAGAGGCTTCAGCTGGGCTCTGGGCTTGGAAGCATGGGATTAGGCTGGGAACGCTGGAGGGCTTGCCTTTTTATGATTATCACTTCCTAAAATCCAGACTGCTGCTTCTTCAGTGCTGCTCTTAGCACCTTGGGAAGCAGGACAGATACCGCTGCTTTGCAGCTTTATGTAAATCCAGACATCAGGATTCACGCTTATTCCAGATAATTAGCGCTTACTCTTAGTGGCCAGGGTAGTAGCAGAGACTCCCACGGCTGCTTCTCCTGTCAATGTGGAGAGGGAGACTCCAGTGCCATGTCCTAGAACAACTGTGTGGGTCAGACCTAAGACAGCCTGTCTCCCAGAGCGACCCAAAACCAGGATGCCTTAGGAAGATTCCGTGAGTGGAGGAGTGTGTGATGATACTTCTCTACAATAATCTTCCAGCTTCCAACAGTAAACACACAGACAGCTCCAGCTGGAGGTCATAAATTTGTGTCTAACTCCTCCTGAATTGCTTTCCCATATGAATGACCCTCTGGGTTCATACCAAGAGTCTGTTTTCCCATTTGCTGTCTTCTTCTGTGGTCTTAAGTAGATGCCCAGGGAATAAAACCATCCAGGCAACCACAGGGGAAAGAAAACAGCCTGCCTTCCTCCAGCCCATGCATGGGAAACCCTGGTCAGAGTTGCCTTTGGCAATGGAGGGGGAACTGCTCTTCTCTTCCCCTTCCTCTTCCTCTTCCACCCATCTTAAATAGTGCAGACTGGGAGCATGTAAGTAGGGGAGGGCTGGAAGCTGGAAGCATTCATCAGTGTGTCAGCTTTTCTGGTCAGTGAACTCCTCAAAGGCAAGTGACCATCAGTGCATGGCAAATCTGGCAGCCTGCCTGAGTGGCCAGACAGAACTGAAGACTGAAGGAAGGTCTGTGGTTGTGGCTTTTTGTCTGAAAGTAGACTTAACCACATTCTGCTTCCCTGTGTGCAACAGCACTGAACCATCTCTACCATCTCCCCACCTGCCTGTGCAGACAGTCCCATTCCCTGAAGAGTTCAGTCTCTATTTACTCTGAGGGGTCCTTTCACAGCAGCTCCCTCCAGTTCTGTGGTGGCTTTCTACTGTCATTTACTGCCACAAAGGTCCCTGGCTATCTGATACTTTAGCCTCTTGCCCACGTAGGATTATCCTGATACATGACTGCTATTATCTCTAGCTGTCTTGTTCCAAAAGAAGGACTTAATTTCTTCTTCCATGCTTATCAGCTTTATCGTGGTTTGTGATTGTTCACAGACAGTCATTAATTCCTTTCCTGCATATAATGTCCTTCTTCCTTATTTTGTTTTACTCCTAGGTGGAACACTGCTCACAATCTCTGGGGTGGGCTTTAGCCAAAATCCTGCCCTGGTTTCTGTTTCAATGAACAGGCAAACCTGTACGGTTACTCGCTTGGCAGAAGAGACAGTTTGGTGCCTGACCCCACCAGCTGCTAATTTGTCTAATGAAGATTCACAAGACATCTCTGTCAGAGTAAACGTAGTCATCAGCAGCAGGTCACTTCAACATGCTCTCTTAGCAGAAAGGACCACCACCTTTAATTACCAAAGAGCTTTGACTCCTCTGATTACTGTTGTTGAAATGGAAATCACAGACAGCAGCCTGCTCTTGAGCATCCAAGGGACAAACATCACTGGATCTGTGGCTAAGCTTGGACACAGTGAATGTGAACTTGAGTTTCAACGTGGCAACGAGTCTGCAGTGTTTTATCAGTGCTCTTTGCCACTGACCAGCCTGGAACCTGGGACTTTCCCCATCCAGGTTATCCAAAGGCAGCTAGGATATGCTCGTGTGACAGCAAAGCTGCAGGCCCTTACAATAACTCCACGGATAACATCCATATTCCCATCGCAAGGATCAATCTGTGGTGGGATGTTACTCACTATATCTGGTGTTGCTTTAAAATCCAGGAGGAATTTGGTACAGGTCAGCCTGGAGAGTAATTATTCCTGTGAGATCCAGAGCTCTGATAACGATGCCATTAGTTGTATTGTCCTTCCAGGGGCCCATCCTTTGCGTGATCAGCGGTTGGCTGAGGCATCTTGGGCTCTTAATGTCACAGTGACCGTCAATGGGATCAGCAGCGTCTGCCTTGGAGACTGTACCCTCCACCTTCATGAGCAGTGGACCCCCCTTGTAGATTCGGTGACCTGGGACACCGATGGGACATTCACCGATGTGACGATCGAAGGACAGAGGTTGGCATGGCCAAGTGATAGCCCCATGGTAGACGTGAATAACCAGGCTGTCTGCAAGGTAACTTTCTGGAACGAGACCAGCATCAAGTGCCAAACAGACTGCATTGCCCCAGGGGAGCACAACATTTCCATATCCAACAAGAAAAGTGGTCAAGCTTGCTTCAGAAAGGCGTCCAGTGTTCTCACCATCCTGCCTCAGGTGTACCGGTTTTACCCACGGAACTTCAGTACCAATGGTGGAGGCCTGCTCACCTTAGCAGGCTCGGCACTGAAAGGAAAGAGGAAGACTTCTGTTCTCGTTGATTATCACCCTTGCCTCATTCTCAGCGTCACCTGTGTAGCTATCCAGTGCACGGTGCCTCCCGGTAACGGGACTAGGGCTTTGAGCCTAAAAGTAGATGGCATCTCCTATTACCTTGGAAGAGTAAGTTACAACGAGGACTTTACTCCAGCTTTCCTTTCGCTTATTGCAACTGGTCTCCTTTTAACGATGACAGTATCACGGGCCACAGAGATGGGCACCATCCACGTATTTGTTGGAGACTTTGCGTGTGGTAATGTCACCATCACTCGCTCTACGTTGCAGTGCTTGGCTCCTCAGCTCCCTGTTGGCGAGTACCGCGTGCTGGGCCTGGATGTCCCCAGGGGCTGGGCTTCCTCCAACCTGACGTTCGCCTCTCAGCTGATGGTGGCAGCTCTACGTCTCAACTGGGGTGAGTCACGAAGGCTTGTTGCAGCTCCTCCATGGGGTGCAGTGGGAGGGACTGCGGTGACTGCTTTTTCTCGGTGTGAAAGCAAAATTTATGAATTAAAAAAAAAATACCCTTGTTGACAGCTGGCTGTCGAGCTCTGTCTTAAATCCCGTTTTCTGTCCTTTTCCAAGGTGGCTTGAATGGAGGAGCAGTTGACCTGCATGGAACTGGGTTTTCCCCAGGGAAGACTTTGGTCACAGTCTGCGGTGCCAGCTGTGGACTGTTGGGCAACACAACGGTGACTGACCTGAGCTGCCTTGCCCCACGCTTACACGGTCAGCTAAGACACAAAACCTGGCATTGTGTTAAAAATAACCCCTAAAAACCTATTTTGACCCAAAAGTGGGGAGTCCCAGTGTATCTCATCCCAGGGGAACAGAGAGCAGCAGCAGCCCTGGAGAAAAGAAAAGCACCAACATAGATAACATTGAATTCTGGGTTTTGAGCTCAGTCCAAAGACAATTGCTGTCAGGGGGAGTTTTTGAGTCAGTGGCTGTGGGTTTTGGGCTAGATTCACCGCGTGCCTGTGGTCGCACAGGCTTTGTGGGTGTGTGTGAGATGTGCACAATGTCAGCAGTTCTTTGTGGCAGCTATTCCTTGGGAAAACTGTCTCCCATAAAATGTGCATGAGGGCTGTAGGGTTGGGTACCCAAGCACTTCTTGGCCATCGTGACCGTCTTAGTGAGCTGAGCTCCCTTAAATGCCTTTTCTTCTGTAGCTCCATACATTTCGTGTTTTGGCTGCATGATGGGATGGCTTCAGTGGTGTAAGGGGGTGGGAGGAAAAGGGTGAATATCTGGGAGGGTGAACAAATGATGTACTGTGGCCAGTTCATACCTTTGGGAAGGTGGAGATGAGGATTTGAATTCCTTGAGAGGAAGGTGGGATCATCCCATGGCCACAGCATCCTCCTTACCTGGAGAGAGGCGGCAGGGAATGATGCCATGATCTCCAGCTCTCTTAAAGAGAGAAATAACCCTGCCTCAATTTTGGAGGAAAGTCTTCAAAATGGACATTTTCTGGGACAAGGTGTATTTCCTCCCTCTTCTACCGGCAGTGCAGTATTAGGCTCCTAAGATCTGCAAAAGACAGGATTTAAGACTTTTAAGTCTCACCCTTAGACTTATGCCATTCCCCAAATGCTGAGCACAGAGCACCTACCCTGGTGATGCAACATTGCAACATTTGGTAGCTTCACACTTCAGACCCTTCATCGCTCTGATGCTAGGAGAACATCCTGAGATCTACAGAAATATTTGCTGCCCTGTGGCCATCCAGAGATCCACCATCCATGTGGCCAAAGGTCCATGGCCTCTTATCCTTGGTGGACCTGGAAGGATGGTGGCAGTGAGAGTGTCCATCAGGGTAAATTGCCAGGGTTTTGCTTAAAGGTGTGTGGAATCTCCATCCTCCAAAATAGTCACAAGCTGACTAGATTAGTTGCTGATAAACGAGTCCAACGTGAAATTTAATATTCTTCTGAGGACAGGCTGGGACAAGAGGCATCCAGGGGTCCTCTTCAGCCTCACTTATTCCAAAATTTTAAATTTGTTCTTGCCATTTTGGACAGTTCCTTTCCTCATCCATGAGGAATACTAAGAAAAATGGAGGGGGGCGGGTAAAGGGCTTTAAAACCCAATAACAAGCACTCAAAAGGAGACACCAAGAGGTCATAAGGACTCAATTTTCTTTGTTTTAAACAAGTTCTCGGCACGGTCCACAAAACTGCTTATTATTTTTTTTTTTAAACAAGAAAAAGACATGGTGCTGGAGTGCTAAAAAAAAAAAAATCAGAGCACAAAACAGGGAAGTCTGGTTATTGCAGGAAGAATAGCAGAATAAAAGGTAATCAAATTGATCCAAACTGTGAAAACATTAATGACCGTGTTCAAAATTCACTGAGCGGTAGGCGGCAGAGGGAGCCTGGGGAAAACCATTTTACAGGCAGGACCACAATGCTTGTTACTGACACTAGATGTCAGCAAGTGAATGCTGATTGCTGCCCGCTTGCTGGTTGCATTTCTGGAGAGAAGGTACAAAGGATGTGTTGCCTCACTAAGCAAAGGGACACAGGCACTATCGCTTTGAGGCCAGTTACAAGACAGCCCCTCTCTCCCCTGCTGTGGATTTTGCAGCGTGCAGCCTTGCAAATCTTACCAGTTGCATTGCAAAAATGTTTCTCTGTCAATGAAGTATTTAAAAGAAAATGCTTGGGGTTTTTTTTGTTTTTTTTTTTAATTAAAAAAAAAAAAAGAAATCTCCTTCGCAGGCTGCTTAAATCTGTGAGAATTTGCTGGCCTGTTTGTACTCCCTGAGACAGGCACATTCAGCCTGTGCACATCTCCACGTGGCATTGGTGAATCTGTACATAGAGCAAGATGCTTTCCGGATGGCTTTCCCCTAATATTTAGGGGATTGCACACTCCCACCATTTAGGGCATGAGTGGATTTATTACGTGCAGTTAGCCCAGTCTCACCTCGTGCTATATGTGCTGCTGTTTGCCTGGGGAAGTTTGCCACTCGCAGATCCAGTGCTCAGACCTTTCTTTCACGGCCTCATCCACGTGGGAGAGGTGGCGAAGCGACTTCGGGGATGCGGGACCACGAGCCGTGAAGGAGATGAGAGGGATAAATCTGTGATGCCCCCGGGGCCCCTTCAGTGCAGAGGCTGGCGCGGCCGGGTCGGACGCTTGTCTGACATTTCCCGACGCTGCTCATGGGCCGGGTGATGGGAAGCGAAGAGTTCAAGCTGCGTTTCTTCTGTTACGGCACGCTGTGAAGCAGAAACGCCTTCCCTCCGGCCCTGCGGGACGTCAGGTGGCAGCTCGCTGCCCTTGGGTTTGGGCGCTAGGTCATGTTGTGTCTGGCCTGCTTAAGATTAGAGATGTTCATGTGGGAATCCCCAACCGGCCCATCTAGCTCACTCATGTGATCAAATCCATAGGGCAAGGCTCTGCAGGTAGGAAATGTGACTTGTTTCCCCTTGAACAGGCAGTTTTCCAAGACGGGAGGAACCACCGGTCTCAGCGGGATCCATCCGTAAGCCTGCCCCATGGGGTCTTCCCTTGTTGAGCGCGGTTGCAGCAAGGTTTCGGTTTGATCGCTGGCAAGAGCTGGGCGCGCTAAATACTGAAACGGGCTCAGTCCAGAGCACGAGGAGTAGGAATGAAAGCCCAGACTCTTTTATGAAAACTGTTGTCTTTTGCAAGCTGCAGAAAAATCTAATCAGAAGAGAGCTAAAATACGAGTTTTACCCTTAAAGCTTAAGAAAATTAACAAAATTAAAGAAAACTAACAAAACCACACTCCCTTCAAGGAAAAAAAAAAAACCAAAAAAAACCCCAAAAAACCCAAACCAAGCCACAAGCCATTAAAGGTCTGGTAAAGAGATAACTGGCTTGATCCCAAGAGCTCTCCCCTTCTCTTGTTCTTGCTTTGTTACTCGTTTCACAGCGCTGTTGATGAGTGCAGATACAGCTGTAGATTCTGTTCAGCTCAGGTTAAATTTACAGAACACATGGTTAATGTCTGCGGGATTGCATTGTGCTCCTGTGAAAGATGGGAAGACTGGCAGGAAGCTTGAGGCAGGTGAGAAAATAACTGAATATTCCTATTAGGCAATATTGGGGTAGGTACCATATATAAATTTTGCAGTAAGCCAGTACCTGAGTTTGTATGTTCGACATTGCAGTGAGGGTAAAGAAGGCACCTTTAAAAGGAGATGAACTGATAAGAAGATCCATCAGGCAAAAAGCTTAGTCTGGCATAACTGGATGCATCAGCGTGCTTGGAATAACAGGTCTGGCTTTAGGGCTTTGATGTAACAGCTCTTGGAATTTCGGTTAGCGAGTCCTGGACCTACTGCTAGCCAGATTACTTTGGCAAAAGTGGATGTTTAGGGAAGAGGATTTACATTAAAGGCTAGAAGTGGAATGAGGGTGGTTTAAAAGGAAGCGGGACATGGCTTGGTGGAGCTCTTTGTATGGGGCGAGAGGAGAGAGAGGAATGAGTTTTGGTTGCAGCAGTGCAGGTGTACCAAGGAGATGCAGTGAGCTAGGACCAAGGGGGACTATAGCTGGGAAATGGGGTGATTTGTATGAGTAAATGCAGAAGATATGAAAAGGATGTGTTGTGGCAATTGAGACCTCAGTAAAAGCCAGGGCCTCTGATGTGTATTGTGGAGATCAAACCAAAGGATCCAAATGGTCCCTTCTGTCTTTCAAATCTGGAAATGAAATTAAGAAAGAGGGGAAAAAAATGCATATTGATTACACGGCAGGAACGTTCTGACAGTGAGATCTATCAGGCGGTGGAATAGATGCTTGCAAAGTCACCTCCTGGGACTTCTGAAACTCGGCTGTGCGAAATGAATGTCTCCTAGGGAGCAATTCTTCATAGGCAGAGATTGGACTTGATGACCTTAACAGGTCTCTTTTTTTTCTCTCTCTCTTTTTTTTTTTTTTTTACCTTTGTCTTCTCTGCTAAGCACATGTTAATGCTATGCTCTGCAGTCCATTTTGTGAGCAGTGGATAACTGGGGATGTGTGGTTTGGCACCCGGACTCCTCGGGCAATTGTTCAATCAATCTGCAGCTGCCCTTGGAACTCCTGTAGGTTTTAGCCTCATCACATGTCCGGCAGTTGTTATTAAACAGTGACCCAGAACAAAGCCCTTGTGCTGAGCATCCCAGGATCCTGGTTTAAGCCAAAGTATCCCTCAAAGACTGGGTTGGGGGCAGTCAGTCCCTAACCCATTACCTACATGCAGAGATTTGGCTGCCGTCGTGTCTGATCTCAAAAGAGAAGCCGTAATGGGGTGAATGCATTCATCTCAGTGATGGGATTGTATTATGTGTGATTAGCAGGGTTTATCTTTATAGGGAATATAAAGCATAAAGAAGTTTCATTCTGGGATTTGAACACTAACCAATTAAGCAGGGAGAAGAATTGTGTCCCAGAACAGGCAGACTATCCTTTTTAGGATGTACTAAGTGTTTTGCAATCTTTAGTTGATATTTTTTGTTAGTGTTGTGGCAGGAGATAATGGCACCGATAATACCAAGTGATATTTGTGTTTAATGGTCAGAGGAAGGGGGATGAAAGGCCAAGACTTCCTCCTAACTGAGAAAAGATATTAAATCCTCTGGGAGCAGGGGAATAGGAGTACCTCAGCTATCCCCAAGGAAGCAATGAGAAATGGACATCTCAAAGAGTGGCATCTCCATCAGATGGACAGGAGCTGTAGGGTGTGGAGATGAGATCCCTCCCTCCTTCTGCTGGAGAAGCAGAAAGTGGTCCTAGGTTTGATTCTGGGGTGTATAGATTAAGCAGGATTTTCTTGGGTTTTTCTTCTACCGATCTCTTTACAACCCTTTGTAACCATGCTCTTTAGCTTAGATTTTATAAATTAATACCTTCGTTTGCCCAGTTTGATGTAAAAATTATTTCGGCAGTTGGCAGGATGCAAGGCCTTATGTTCCTACAGGTATGATAAAATTGAGATGAGGGCATTGGAGCACGTCAGAGATGTCCAATTCCCACGTAGCATTTTGGGGGTATCCAAAGGTTGACAGGCTGTTCTTCTGCTGAGCTCTAAGGACTGTGCAGGAAATATCTTCTGGTAGCCTACATTAACCAGGCAAGTTCTTGGACAGCAGCAAGGTATCTAGGAAAATATTCAGACCGTGAGATTCTGTGGGTCATTTCTAACATTCAACCTGAAATAGGGTTCAGCTGGTTTTGTACCCAGGAAAAATCTGCCGTGTTCTTTTCAAGACCACAAAAGAAAACCAAAGCCTCTTTTGATTAGCTCAGCAACCTGTTGTTTGTTCTTAAACTGTGGAATGTGAATTTAATCTTCACCTTCAGAGGGTGGTCAAATACTGGAACAGGCTTCCTAGAGAGGTGGTTGATGACCCAAGCCTGTCAGTGTTTAAGAGGCATTTGGACAATGCCCTTAATCATATGGTTTAACTTTTGGTCAGCCCTAAATTGGTCAGGCAGTTGGACTAGGTGATCATGGTAGGTCCCTTCCAGCTGAAAATATTCTATTCTGTTCTATCTGGTTATTCATCTAAGGTAGCTGTACATTGTCCATTACCACATCTGAGCTTATCACAGCCTTTCGTGTCACAGGCGGAATAGAATAGTAAAGCAGAAGGAGCTGTTATACCCTATTACAAAAGGGGAACAAATTCTTTTATCCACAGGAAAGTTATGGGTTTATGGAGGAAAGAAAGGGCAGTGACACCTCTGCTTGGATGTCCTTCATGTTTGCTTGTTTTGAGAAGTTCTCAGACTCTCACTGGCTGAAAAAAAAAGCATACATGTTATCTCTTTTGAAGAAATTCCTGTAATGAATTGGTTCTGCTGCAGGTTGTTGCAAAAGCAAGTTCTTTGTAGTATTTAGTCCTCTTGGATGGTATTCACTTGCCAAAACACAGATATCTAGTGGCACTTAAAGTGCCCTTGGAATGGCAGCCTGGCCTCAAGGAAGACGCAAGGCTTCTGTGGGAACTACAGAACACCTGAGGTGGCTCTAGGCATAATTTCTGGACAATAAAGGCAAAATATGGGCATGGTGCCATCGTTCCTTTAGGCTTCTCTGTCTATTACTTGTTGCTCTCATGTTTATATGTAGGTCTTCGAGGCAGGGATTGTGTTTGGCTGTGTTTGAATGGCTGCCGAGCAAAAGAATTGTCACTGGATTTGAGGAAGAAAAGAGATTAAGCATATTGTAAAATGTGTGAAGTAATGATGTGGGTAACTTTTTTCATACTCTAAATCCAGAGAAGAAAAATACAGAAAAATGTGAACTCTTTCTCTGAAGTTCAGAGCATATGAAATGCTAGGTTTTAATATTTCAAAGAACACCTTCAACATTAAACAGTTATAAACTTTTCAAAAACACCCCATATGAAATAATAATTTTTAGCAAAAAGCACTAAATCTTTCAACATAGGAAATACAGCATTTTCATATTTTTACCATTTCAAAACTCGTTTTCAGAATGGCTTAGGAGCCAAGATATTCATTGACAATGACGCTTTCCCAGCAAACAAGACACCTTTTGAACAAACTGGAACTGAAAAAAGCAAACAAAAAAAATCCTTTCTTGATAAATTCTCATCAATTGCATTTCTGATATGTGAGGAACACTCTTGGATACTACAGTGCAGACTGTAATACTGTCCACAGACCTTTTCAGGAGTTTGTTATAACTGTTTGATTAGTTCAGGATTAGTGAAAATTCTCCAAAAGTCTTTACATGTTCAGGGTTTTGAGAGAAACAGTTTTGATCCCTGGCATGGTTTAATGCTTAAAGGATTCCTTTTTTAAATTATTAAAACCAAACATTTCAACTGATCAGAACTTCAGTGACAGTTCATATTTTTTTTTTCAGCGTTTCTGTCTGGGTTTGGAATGAGAAATCCTAATTTCTGTTCATACCACTTGTTTCTTAACCACACCTCAAAGCAAAGTGGCTGCTCCCATTATGCTTCCTACCACATCCGTGGAGTCAAACTTGGACCAAGGCTCTAGTCACACTCAGGTACAAAGCAAGGTGGGAGATCCCAGATCACAAAAGTTCTCCAGAAGCCCTCCAAGCTGTGGCAATGCTTTCACAAAACCCGTTTCTGGATTTCAAAGTTGTGATAGATGTTAGTTTGTCACATCTCCCCGGTAAAAGATTTATGCCTTATGCCTGATGTGTAAACCATGGTCTATCTTCCTCAGAAGAAATGTTCATGCTCATATTTAATCACATGCCACCTTCTCCTGGATAGAGCAATTTGATCCCAAAGACCATCCTGATGCTCAACGCACAAAGGAGGTTCTATGCTTGCTCACACAAAGCAAAAGGGGCTGAAGGAGTTGCATGGAGACCTACTCATCCTCAGAAAGGATGAGCACAAAAAGGAAGGTTGGGACACGCACGTCAGGAATCCACAGTGACAACTGTTAGTTGCTAAAATCTGCTTAGTATCAGTGGCGTGTAGGCTGCTTTGGGTTATTTTTTATCTCTCTTGTCTTTACAGCTTCTTTGGCCACTCTCTGTGGCCTGACGCATTCTTCTGCCGACTGCCGAGAAGACAGAGCCACCTTCGTTGAATGCGATGTCCGAGTCACGGTGGGTTCTTATCACCAGAGACAATCTGTGTCTTACCTGTACGTCTGCGCAGACAGCCCACCTCAGTGGCGCCGGAGCGACATCAACCCACCCCAGAGGCATTTTGCTGGACTCTTTGTCAGGTTAGTGCTGTGTCTCTCCAACAGCTGAGTGGGGCCGCCCGTGAGTAACATCCCCCAGAAGGTATTCTACCTTTTGCAGAATTGGGCCCTGCCAATTGATGGATTGAAGGAGCAAATTCCTAATTCTTAGGTTGATGCCGATAGAGCAATTTAGCCTTCAGACCACTAGAGAGCTCCGCTGGGTTGTGAAATTCATTCCTGGTGTCTATCAAAGCATCTCTATTCCCCCCTCCTTCCCTCCCATCTTTTTAAAGTGTTTGAGAGACATCAGAAAATCCATCTCGTAAACAGCCTGCTTTGTTCCTTCTTAGGTTTTAATATTTATCTTCTGATCCAAAGCAACATCTGGTGGATGCCAATGGGGAAAAAGATTAGGCATTATGAAAAGCAGAAGTCTTTTTTTTTTTCTTTTTTTTTTCCCCTTTCCTCTCTCCAAGCAGTTTCTTGAGTAAAAAGTCACAGAGAAAATTCAGCAGGCTGTGCAATATTTACTCAGCAAGGGTGCTCAGGCACTTACTCAAGGCTCAGGCTTTGCAAATCCAAGGCCAAGTTGCTCAGGAGTTTAAATTGGTAGCATTGCCTTTAATGGAGCGATGGGGATTTATACCTGCAGAGCATTTACTTCTAGGAGTAAGAGGGAGGTCTGAATTAAGGAATAAACAGATGAACAAAACTTCCCAAAAGACATTAAGCAAATAGGGAATTAGAATATCACTGCAATGTATTGCCCAGGATTTGCTGTACACGGTGAACCCATTCCTGGCTGGTGCATGATGCTGCAGCCCAGGTATTTCAATGGAGTTGCAGAGATTTGGTCCTCATCTTTATCTGCTCCGTATGTCACAGCTGGCGTTGTGAGTCACCAGAGGGAGTTCTGGATGCCCTGTGTTGAGGGAAGAAAGCCAACTGGCATTTACTGAACAAAGACAGCAAGGCACAAGTTGCACAATTTTTAAGAATTGTTTCAAAAATTAAAAAAAAAAGTTTAAAAAAAAAAGTTTACACTGTTACAGCATCTGTCTGTCAGTCTGTCATTTCCTCCCCACCAGCTTTTTTAATTTGACCTGGGTTGCATAAGGGCTGGACTTCTTAAGAATGACAAAATTCTTGTCAGTTTTGAGAAAATCTGTGTGAGGCAGAAATTATTTTCTTGTTGAGAGAAAGGAAGGCAGAATTCTGCCCTGATCTGTTGTTTGCTGGCAAACTGCAGGCCAGACAGCAGAGATGTACGGCTGGCCAACTGACATGTCCAAAATCACATTGTGCATCAGTAGTGTCCTGTAACATCCTAGGAGATGGGCAGGACAGTTCTGTCGGGGGAGATAAGAGTAGGGAGACTTAGAGGGGGGGGAAAAAACATCCTGAAATTAAACTAATTTCATCAGTTCTATTGCTCCCAGAATGACTTGTTTTGAAACAAGAAACTCCAGGAGCCTTGCCTTGTCTAGCTGTATTTTGCTTTCCTTTTCCTGGGGTTACACACATCAGTGTAACCCCAAACCAGGTAACCTACAAACTTGAGAGCAACAGGGCAACCCAATATCTCTCTCTTTGTTTTTTTGTTTCCTGTTCCCTGGGTATCAAAATTGTGCTCAGCTCTTTACTGATAAAAAATGCATCTGCAATGAGTCTCTTCCTATGATTATTTTTCTCCTTGCTCCTTTTCTTGGTTTGGGCTGCTACCGTGGAGGAAAAAGTTATGCAGTCCATTTGCTGACTGCTTCCTTATTGTTTTTCACTCTGTTTTTGTCTAATTTAATTGTGAATGTCCCAGAGACAGGGTTTATTATTCCTTCAGGGAATCCTATCAGGGAGATATTTCTGAATCAAATCAATCAACTTTTTCTTACCTACTATCTTCTTATTTTTCCAACTTCTCCAACATCTTTGTTATTGTCCTTAACTTTTCTTCCTATTGTGCTCATGCTTGTCTAGTAGTTAGAAATTGAAACTTGAGCTGCCTAGGAATTTTCCAGAGTACTGATGTTTTTTTCTTGTGAATCTATTTCTAAACTAGTTCTTGCTGAAGGGGAGTGAGGGCAAACAAGATTGTTTGATTTCAAGTGAGTTTCCTGCTTTGAAAAATCTGGGGAGAAGTAAAGGAAGAGAGAGTTTAAAGTCATCCAAATTACTTATTTCAGAACTTTTGAAAACATTTTTTTAAATTTCAGTTCAGAAAAATGTTTAATTTCAAAAAGTGTTAGAAAATGAAAATGTTCAAACCAGAAAAGAACTATTTTGGGAATTCCTGAAATAATACACATCGATTTCTGTAATTAACAACAATAACTAATAATAACAACAACAACAAAAAATATATGGATTTGAATTCTGCGCAAATGTTCAAGAATTAAGACATTCGTCCCAGGATGAGGACAAGACTACTGAAATCATTCCTGGCTTAACTGCACATTAAATCTCTCCTGTTCTTTCTTACTAGTTTTACAGTGGTTTGAATAAAGCTCCCCCTAATCTAGTCTGTACTATAGCCTATTCTTTATGAACACATAATGGCAAATGCATGTTCCTTAGAAGAGGTGCAAGTCTTGCCATTAACAACACTGGTACCAAGATACATCCCTGAATTCCCTTTAATAAGTCACCCCTTCTTTTCTTGCATTTCCTTTAAACACTGCCATTTGTTAACAGTTTTCCAGCATCAAGGTTTCGGGATGCAGTTACTAGGGGACAGCGAGGAAATGGTTCTTTGCCTGCAAAAAAAGCTTGTTAACTTTTTGTAGAAAGACATGAACAACCACTCAGAGGTCCTTGTATGGACTTCAGTGCCTGGCAAATTGGGCCCATGCCCTGCATCTAGCGAACAGCCACCCCCTTCTGCCTTTAAAACAGTTGGTTATTTAAAAGATGCAGCTTTTTCTTATAGCACTAAACAGAAGTACTATGCGGTCTTGAAAGATAGCCCAGTTCACTGAATTATTGTACAGGAGAAGAGCAGTTCTCAAAGTGTTGCTATCAAAAGCAGGTGTAGTTCCCTATGGATGGCTTTTGATTATTGATACAGCAGAGGGAAAGGTTCATTTAAATAGAGAAATAAAAATTCACTGTTAAAAAGGTTCAGCTACTTGTAGAAGACTTTTTTTGGGTTTTTTTTGGTAGTTTCTAATGTGGCTGCTTCCTTTAAGACTTTAACCCTGAAAAAGGGCAACTGAACAAATACCCCCTAAATGCACTGTCAGAGCAGCTCTTTGTAGAGTGAGCTGCCACATCCAGCATGGTTTGAAAACTTCAGGGTCATCAAACCATCCTGATCATCAGCCTTCCAACAAAGCTCTGAGTGTTGGCTTTCCAATTGGGTTGATTTTGGCAAAACTTAGGCTCCTAACTTTGGCGCTTTAGAAAATCCTGTTAGACGGGGCTTTCAGGAACCTCTGAAAATCCTGGTCCTACCTATCTGATCCTCTATTTTGTTGAGTAAATCACATTATGAACTCTGTCCTTCCTTAGCTATTCAGAAAAGTGGTAGAATTTCTGAGCTATGTCGGTGTTGCTATAACTCCTCTCCTTTCTGCTCTCTTTCCCACAAGTTGCAGGTGTGTATCTGATGGTGGGGTGGGGAGAGGAGGAAGAAGAAGCAATGGCCGAAGAAGGAATGGAAAGTGACATTGGATTATCCTGTCCTGATCCAAAGCCTGTAGAAGTAAATTTGGAAGTTTTCCCCTCATTTTGAGGGATGTTGGATCCTGTAGCTCCCCATAATGAGATGCTACCAAAGTCAGCAGCAAGACCAAGGGAAAAAATGTTTCTCCGCCACCACCTTTTCTACTACTTCTTCCCCCTATGCAAGGGGAGGCTTTAGAGCAAATGTCTGTTAGTATAACTGGCACATATATCGAATCTGCTTAGTCTGGGCTGTTAAGTAAGTTTAATTAATTTACTAAGTTAATGTTCCAACGCTAGCAACAAAGCATCATTGCAATCAGCTGGGTAGCAGGAATTGGAACCCCTAAATGAGCTCATTTTTTCACAGTTGGAATTAGGGACCAGTTAGCCAGTTGTGTGGTTTTTCCAATTTCTCCACTTGCCCTAGGGGAGTTGCAAGTTATTCATTCCCTATTGCTAAGTGTGAGCAAGCTGGGGAGGGGGGAGACACGAACAAACCTCACTCCATGTAGGAGTCCATCTTTGATCCTAAGACTGCTGATTCCCTAGCTGTTGTCTGCACTTATCTTCCTGCCTTGGTCCGAGAATGGCATTTGCTACTATTTGTAATAGTTTGGGGAAGCAGAAAGGCATCACTGAGAGATATTTACTGCATGTATTTTCATCCTGAGTGTGTGCAGATAAAGGGGGGAAAAACAAATAAACAATAAAAGAATGGAAACAAAATTACAGAAATTTGCAAAGTTTGACAAATGGTGGCCAGGAGTTGCCACAAGCTAATGGCTTGCAATGATTAATAAGAGTAAAAATAATTGCATTTCATTAAGATTGATGACACCCCATTTAACCTCCCTTCTCGTTTCAGCCCTAAAGTGGAAAGAGATGAAGTTCTCATCTATAATAGCTCCTGTAACATTACCATGGAAACTGAGGCAGAGATGGAGTGTGAGGGAGCTAATCAGCCAATTACCGCCAAGATTACTGAGATATGGAAAAACTGGGGCCAGAACACTCAGGTATAATCAAATCTTTTTTACAGACTGATTCAAACAGCTTAAAATTAAATTTGTAATATTGTGTACATTTAAAGAAGGCAAAAAAAAAACAATTTAGGCTGAGCAGCAGCAATATATAATATTAAATGCTTTCCAACTTTGAATAGCGGTTCTAATGCAGTGCAGCTGAATTAATGCTTAACTATGGTTAATCAAGTATTTTTTGAGACATAAATGAGCTTTATCTTATTTTCTGGGCAATGTATATCCTTTTTAACACTACGCTTTTTTATATAAATTCAAAGCCTGTTCTAAAAGTGTTATTTTCTGTTACTTGAGCGGAAATCTTAGCCACGAGATACAGAGTTTCAGCTCTCTGGCGGAGACTTAGCATTCAGCATTTGTGCAGCTCTGATTATATTTGCTTTTTGCTCCTCTTCAGTATCTGAAGTAAAATGGGACAGGCTTCCCAGTACTATGTGTGGGTATAGCAAGAAGAAAGACATATGCAAAGAGTTCACGACAAAAAACTATGACTCTGAACTGACATCATTGTAAGGCTCTATATCTAAAAATGTTCATTGCAAACCTAAAATGTCCTAAAAGGAGTCCTCGTGGTGTTGCAGAGTTTTCGGAGGTGTTGAGCTGAATACTGGGTTGTGCCACCTGTGAGAAGAAATTTAGAGGGGCTGGGTATTTGGTGAACATCAAATATCTCTTTGTCACCATCCTTTCCAAAATGAGCAGCTCCTGAAAAGTGGTGGAGACCTACGACATCCAGGGCAGTGCAAGTGGGAAGAGTTACACACCTGACTTACGATAAAAAACAAATGCTGTTTTTTATCTATTAAATCAAATTATCGTGCAGTCTTCTCAGTATGGTTGAAACCTAGGAAACTGAAGTTTGTTTGCTCAGCATTGATGTTAAAGCTACCATGGTAATTTTTAACTCTGCTATCTGCAATGACATTTCCTTTACTCCACAACCCCACCCCAGAAGTCGCTGCCGTGTTCTGGCAGAGTAAATCTGGTGTGTTTCTAGCATCACATTCTGGATCTTTTACTAAGAGTCTCTGAATATTTGCCCTGCAAATCTACTTTAGATGTATGTTACTATTGCAGCTGAGTATCCTAAAATACAATTCCTTTCCTTCGCTCTGTTAAGTCTGTCCTTGGTCTGTGAAGGAATGTCACATGTAGCCTTTTACCTATTAGTGTTCGTTTACTAGTCAGCCTTGCCAGTTATGCTACCAGAAACATGCCCAGGTAAGGAGAAAACCAAGGCAAAAAAAAAATTGCTAGCTGGCAAATGCAGGAGGGCAGCAAAGGGAAGTGCTCAGGAAGGTATCAGATCAAATGGTAACTACTCCTTTCATTCATATTTTCCTTCCCGAATGTGATAAGGGCATCTCTACTGCCCTAAAGCCCGGGCTGCAGCGTAGAGGAGCTGTTATTACCTACGGCTGGCTGTGATCTGAGCAGCTCAGCTGTCACGGGTCCTGTAATCTCAGTAATGAGATGATGACAGGTTGTATTTTTACTTAGGTGGAAGCAAGAATAGGAAGAAGTAGTAAGGTTTGTCCCTGCTATGGTTTTTCTGCTCAGAGTGGGGAAAACTGAGGAAGTCCTAAGTGTCCCGAATCAAAGAATTCATTCAGGAAGAGCAGGACGAAACCAGCAGCACTTTTAGATCTGGGATTTGCTGCTGCTTAATGAACCCAGCAGGCACTTGGAATCATTTTATCCCTCTTCCCAAAACTGTCCTGGGTGAGCAGAGGTGGATGGGTGGGGAGTTCAGATAAATGGTTTCAATTTTGGTCCCTTTCTAGCTGACAGCATCCCGTTAAGATTTACGACCTGGTGCAGCATATGCATGCTTCACTGTAGAGGTTTAAATCATGTCATGTGAACTGGCCTTACCTTTCCAGTGGAAATAATGGTCCCCAGGTTCAGCACCAAGCAGTGAAATGCATTAATAGTACCACGTGCCTTAGGATAATGGTGCTATTAGCAGGCAGCACAACTCTGTGTACAAGTAATGGGACTGCATCTCTTTATAATAACATCTGGCGCTTCTACTGCACTCTCATGCAAGGATCTCAAAGCACTTCCTAAAAAAAGGGCCTGATCTGTAGCCGTTCTCAGCATAGCTACTCTGTTCAGTGTTTTGTTTTCTGCTTACTCTTCTGTCAGCTGAACGATGTCCGGGCAGGCTGATAACTCAGCAGGGTCTTGGCACAGCTGGGTTTTGTGGGAGGGTTGGGGTGGAAATGATTAGATGATGATGGAGCAGGACTAGCTCCTGGATGGCACTGGAAGTAAAAAGAGGCGTTGCAGAAAGGCTGACAGAGGCTTGTATTATCAAGAGCGTGGAGAGGGCATCGGCAAGAAGAGGCAACAAGCTTGGTTCGGAGCAGAAAATTAAAAAAAAACCTTAAAAGGTTGGTTCTAGGAACTTGACTCTAAGGGATACAAGCTTTAGGGTGAAGTAATTTTTTCTTCAGTCTTTGTAAGACACCTAGTAGGACCTGACCGTAATTCTTAAAATAAGGAGGAAGAGATTAATGTGATTAGTTGGGATTTGGTAAGCTGGAAATAAGGCATGGACTGTGAACGTGACAAGGTTTTGCAGCAGTCTCCTGGTGGGAGAATGCCAGGCAGAAGGCTCCAGAGATACCTGGGAAGGAGCGTGGTGGGTGTACGAGAGAGGCTGGGTGACATGGTGTCCCCAGTAGCAAGGAACTGAACTCCAGTGAGATGGTGATCTCTTCCAGCTCCGTGTTTCTATAATGCTTTTAGCAGCCCTGTTACTGACAGCTCACAGACACAACCTTGCAACATTGAAGAGAAATCCATGCATAAGGATCCTTGTGCAGAGCGAGCGGCAGAAGCATGTCCATCAGCTTGATTTGCCTTCTTTGACCAGCAGGAGCCTTGCACGGGAAATAGTCCATTTTTCTCTTGCCTGACTTTGCAGAACAGTATCCAGAAGGTGAATTC
Organism: Leptodon cayanensis; assembly: GCA_027564655.1. Lineage (NCBI taxonomy): Eukaryota > Metazoa > Chordata > Aves > Accipitriformes > Accipitridae > Leptodon > Leptodon cayanensis. The sequence continues at coordinate 26,168,512 of JANXJC010000017.1, read as the reverse complement.
ACCCTGGATCTGTGTGTCAGCTTTACTAAAAACTGCATTAAATGGCTATTGTAACTCATCCAGCAATCAGACTTTAGCTATGCTAGTTGGATTTTAACTAGCAACGTGTTGCCAGACCCAATCCTCCATTTTTCTGGTCACATCCAGAATATATTCTATACATTACCGTGGTTTTCCCTTGCCATCTGTTTGAATTGCGAGTGCATGTGTAAACCAAGGACACTGAAATTATCTGAAGAGATTAGCCAACACCACAAACGCTCTTTCTTAATGAGTTAATGAGGTAGCTGTCCTTTGAACTTCTTTTATTGCCTTAGATATACAGAAACTCCAAGTGCTAGAAGATCATGGTGCCTAGGTAAAGACTCCTCACAGGTGCATTTTTTCCCCCATTTAACTTTTTTTCCCCCTGATAAATACATATAAAGATCTATTTTAATGAAAATTAAGAGCTTACCTCCAGATACCTTAATTTTTGGGTGATCTGCATGTGATGGCTAAGCTTAATTCTGCAGGAGAGAGAGCTCTTCCACCTCTGATTTCAACATAACTGCTTGAAATTTGGGCTGTAGGTACCATCAAAAATTAGAAGGTTATTTTTTGAAAATGCTGGCCGTCCTATTCATGTTGTGCATGCTGCTCCCTCGAGTCCGTGGCTTGAATTTGCTGTTCAGGTTGAGCCCTTTTTGGGCAGGATCCTCAGCCAGGGAAAACAGCTGTATTTTCTGGAAGGTGACACAATATCCGTCTCTTAAGTTTTGTCCCTTCCAATCTGTGAGCTGTTGCTTGCATGGTAATAGTCTGAGCTGGGCTCAGCTTTGAATATTAAGGACCCCCAAAATTTCTAGGAGTTTCAGGTTGCTGGCTGGAAATCTGCAAGTTGCATGGCAGACTTCTTGAAAATTGAGTTCACCAACTTGGCCTTTTCCTGGGGTCTGGTCTGTGCCTGGTCATGCCTCAGAGAATAGCTTTTATGGATTTCTTCAGAAACTGATTTAGGCCCTTGCCTCACTTTGTGTTTGAAGTACTTACCCCCGTATGACTTAATTAGGTCACGTGGAGTAAGCAGCAGGCCTCTGTCCCACTGTTGCATTTGGCATCATTAGTGTTTGTAACTTGCTCCATTATTATCCAAGGAAGAGTTGCAGAATTATTTTTATATCGGTATATAATGCAATTTAGCCTCCTGAAAGGAGGGGGGGGGGGGGGGGGAAAAAAAAAAGCCAGCACTGATTTTATATCCCACAGGACTTAATTAGTTCACAGTTTCATGATACACTGGATAATGGGAAGATATGAATTAAATAATAAAAGGGAAAAGAAAAGTTCTAATGCTCACTCAGTACCTGTCCATTTCCACCTTGGCTGCATAATGAGATGTCAGCTACCGTGACACTGATGAGACATGCAAAACACACTGATAACACACGTAAAGGATGCTCATGGGAAGGTTTGACCAGGCTCGGATGTTTCCGAACCCATTATGCTTAGTGAGCCTTCAGATTATTATTCCGGATCGCTGGACCAGACCTAATCATCATGCAAGCGTGCTGTTTGAGCAGTGTTTCCCTGCTCCGACTCCCCCGCCTCCTCCGGCCCAGATGGGTGATATAATGTTCGTCGGAGGGCAGATGCCACGTATATTAAGTCAGTCGTAGGGAAGCTGAACTGGTATACTAGTGAATTCTCTACAACCCAACCCTCGAGGGGTCCCTATTAAGAAATAGAAGGCTAATAAAAAATAACTTGCTAGATAAAAATGCCATCCTGGATTATGGCTCTGGCTGGGTATGCTGTGCTGCCTTTAGTTTGTTTTTAAATAGGGCATTAAGGGAAGGTCTTGAGATTTAAGAAATAGCTTAGAGTATTGAGGATCTGTGAATGCTTAGCTTGGTGATTGATACCAGGATAACTGCTTTATTCACTTCTCAGCAAAAAAAAAAAAAAAGGTAAAAAACCCATAAAGGCTGTGTCTGAGGTATGCACAGTCACCTGAGACCCTTGTTGTTCAACTTCAACTTAACGTAATCGGGACTAGCTCTCCAAATCCCTTGGATTCCTCTGCAAATCTTAGAATCGCTCCTTTCCTTCTTTTTTTTTTTCCCTTATTTTCTCCCCTTACCGTCTCTCCGGATGCCACAGCATTTGGAGATGAGGAAGATGAAATAATTTTGCCTGTTGGAGACATTTGGTACTTTATATAGGTAGCAAATCCTAGACAGCTTTCTGCGGAGCATAAAAGGCTCTCTGGAAGCAGAGAGCACTCTGGCCGTAAAGGGCTGTTACTTCATTTTTCACAGCAGGACTGATGTCGAATCTCTCGTCCATGTTGTCTGTCTAGGGGGGTTACAAGTGACGGGAGGTGACTCCGCTTTGCAGGGCCAGCAGTCTCTTGGTGCTCTGCGTGGTACACGCACGATGCTCTTTCACTCTCATTTTAGTGCCATCCCGTTGCATGGATGTTCGATGGGTGCATTTTTGAGGGTGAAGGGCTCATAGTTTGTTGCCTCTGCTTGTAGACCTGTGCAGGCTTCCAGTTTATGGTCAGATACATTTATAAGTATTTTCTGTTTAAAAAAAAATAATTTACAAAAATCCAGTAATTTCAGTAGGATACCAGTGCCTAAGGGTGAAGGTGGGGTAAAGTCTTTCAAGCTTCTTTGCCTTCAGAGCCCTGGCATACTCTCACTCCGATGCTCTGTCCCTTTGGTGTTTTTGGCTGTCCACCTCCACCTGCCCTCCTTCTCCTATACTGTCCTTTCTTTCCTCAAGCACCAAACAGTGCCAGAAAGGGCAAACAATCCTCTCTCTGCCTTCTCCGGTGCTCCCCTTAGCCGTAATGCCCGCGAGGGAAACCACTACAATAATTTGAGAGTGGTTAAGCAGGGTACGAGTGAAATCCGCTGCCTGCAAGGATGGATCCATCCTGGTCTGAGCGGGAGCCCGCAACTGAGCCTCGGCACCGTGCGCTGGTAGAGATGGAGCCATTGGGTTTGTGCTTTCTCCGCCTCGGTGCGAGGGAAGCAGTGCTACCTGCCCTGCGTCATGGAATCGTGGGGATGGATGCTAAAGGGTGCTTCAGAGCGGCGTTTCTTCTTCACCCTCCTTACCTCGGGGCAGAAAAGTTTACGGGGGAAGCAACAGAGCAGATTCCAGCTTGATATGTAGTTTGTAGGGGTTAATAAAACAGCTCCCCTCTTCTCAACTTGGGGGAGAATTATAATAAAATATGATATTTCATTCCTGCATCTCACTTTAGATACTGTAAAAGCCCAGATCCCTTTATTTGGCCATTGTGATCACATTTCGCAGAGGCTGGGGAATACTTTCCTCTGACTACAGCTTATTAGGGAGCATCCTGATAGAACTGGACATTCTGGAGTCCTGGGCTTTGTAGGGCTCCTGGGTGTTTTGGCAGTGCAAATAGCCAAAAATAAACGTGTCACACAGGACGGGATGCCAGGAGTAGGACTAGATGAAACTCTCCTAAAATATTGTGCATGTATTTCTCATAAACGCACACTTTTAATGCCCCAGCGAGCCCACCCTTGCATCTCCATGCTCCCTATTTCTTAACTTGCTGGCTTGGTCACGGTGTTATTTTCAGAAGGGGGTGGGGAACGCAACGAAACCGACCAAGATTTGCAAGCCTCCCAGAAAAGAAGTGGAGGAGTCCATAATAATCTAATAAAAATAAAAGCACAAGGCCAGTCTTGGGGTGCGGATGCTCGGATGCTATCAGAGGAGGGAGAGGTACTATCTGCAAGGTTGTTAAGATGTAGAGAACCAAGATGGCCTCCACAGTAACCACAGGCAATGCGAAGAGATAAATGGTTGACCCGAGCCTGTGTCAGGCTAGGATTGATGCCACTATCAGCCCTAGTGCCTTTGCAATGATTTTTTAAAAAATCTCTGATAGAGTGTGTTATCTAGTTACTGGCACGAGGGCAATGGCCTGGAGGCAGCGAGGAGGAGGGGGGAGGAAGAAGGAGAGGAGGAGAAGAGGGAGAGAAAAAAAGGTCATTCCAGGAGGACAATCTTTGTTGGACTAAATGAGAAAATAAGGGCCTTGCTTTGAAAGGGGGAGGTAAATAAATAAATAATTAAAAAAAGTGGCTGCTAGGTGTGTGAGAAAAGGATAAGCAGAATTGCTTCTCTTTCTTTCTCTGTTTTTCTTTTTTTTTCCTTTCTTTTTTCTTTTTTTTTTTTTTTTTTTTTTTTTAATGGCATCAGCCTTGGGCTGCAATGGGAAATTTAGGAGATGTGCTTGTGGTGTGGTTTTGTTTCCTTTCACTTTTTGTTTCCTGATTTGAGGTTTAACTCTTTCCTCTCCTGCTGTCAGATCAAAAATGAAGGACTGACCTGTATCTTTCTTCCCCCCACCCCCGTTTTGAACAGCCTCTCATTTCGTTTTTCAATCCCACCACCTTTCTAGTGTCTCTGAGGAAATCGTTTCCTAAATTTTACGTGCTTTTTCAGGGAGCCCTCTTCTCCCCATCGCTCATACTGCTGCGGTAGAGGTGCGTTGGAAGTTACCCCCAGGATGGGATGCCCATTCCCTGTAACCCACAGCACATCAGAAGCCTTTCCACTCGCATTTAAACACACCTGTGTGAAATCAGAACTGAGTGTGGCTCAGTTTAATGAGAACCATTTCCCTTCTCCCCCCTCCGTTTATTCCTGCTCCCCACCCTTACGAGAAATGCAGATTCAGAGTGAAAAGTGTCATTTCGGAGGCGCTCCTCCGGGGAACAGAAGGCAAATCTTTCCCTTCCCGCACAAAGGGAAGGCTCGAATTAAGGTCAGGAGGGTGCGGGGAAGCCTTCCTGAGGGACTGCGGGCACATTTTCTCTCTGCTTGCTCCCAGGCTCTTGCACGGAGTCTTGCTGCCACTTTCCTGTTTAATTATGACAGAGACTTTAATTGACTCCTTCGGCGCTCAGGCAGTTTTGGAGGGGGAAGGACTGTCTGCGGTTGAAAGCATGGCTCTGTTTTTTCATGTGTGGGACTCACTCCTGGTTTGGGAGAAAGGGCTGGGAGTGTTTGATGCCTGCGTCTGTGCTGGGGGGGTGCGCGGCCTTGGGCTCTGGGTGAAGTCAGAGGGAAGCCTTCTCCATCTCCCCATCTTGAATTTGGTTGGGAAAGGGATGAGATCCTTGGAGACACACACAGCCCAGACTTCTTGTTCTGCGTTGGAACATGGTTTAACGTATGAGAAGGTCTTGCCCCTCCTTAGGTGCGATGAGGGTTGAAGATGCTTTCAGATGCTTGCATCGCTAACGTAGGACTTTGCATCACCATTTGACTTTGTGTCCTCTCCCCAGTGCCAAACAGAACACTACTGTGGACTTTGTGCTCCACACGGGAGTTTTCTGTGTAGCAGAGGCATTGGCTGACCTACAACCACTTCTCAAATGTTTTGGGGCCTGGTTTGTCACCCTGCAAGGGCTGGGCATGTGGTCACCCTGTTTTGAGAGCTGGGAGATTTTAGCAGCGTGGACTTGGCCAGAGTGGGATCATTGGGGGGGCCCTTGATGTGGTTAGACCATGGATGGAGATGTTGTCTTCATGCTCTTCAAGCACCACCAAAAACATGTGGCCCAGACTGAGAACCGGGTTTGACCAAGGCGTTGGAGACAGCTCCTGGTCTGAAGCACTGGAGGTGGAGTGATGTTTCCCTTTAGAGTCAAACAATAATCAGAGACTTTTTATTTTATTTTATTTTATTTTATTTTGGTGTTTCATTTTAGGCACCTAAATCTACACTAAGGCCCTGATTGACACGTGAATGCCCAGTTCTAAAGAAATTTTAAACCTTCCCCTCAATGACCTTGTTTCCTCATCCACATCAAAATTGCTTGGATTTCATCTTCCAAAATGCTGAGCCTACATGTGTGTTGGTATGTGTCAGGTGCCATGGTGGCTCCATGTTCCTGTGAGTCACTCCTAATTACTGGCAGTTTATGCACAGACTTTTATTCAGGAGAAAAACTTGCTGCCTGTATACAAGGCCACTGAGTTCTCAGGGACATTTACTTATTTGGATAAGCACTGGCAGGATATGGGCCAGTAACTCAGGTGGGCTGGCTAGCATTAGCCGTGGGTTGCAGAGGAGTAGGATCTCCTTCTCTTTCTGTCTCTACAATGTTTCTACTAGGTTGTAGACTATACCTGAACCCGGTGTAATGCCTCTGTCATTTATGGCATTTGGTGCGAGGTGGGTGCTGGATTACACCGTTTCCGTAGGGATGTAGCTCTAAAGAGCTGAGTTTGGTACCTGGCCTGTCTTGTAGCCACGAGTGCAGGATCAGGCTTCCCATCCAATCCACATGAAGTGAGAAGAAGACTTGGATAGAGTTGGGGGGGGCGACAATTGGGTTTTGCTTCATTTAGAAAAAAAGTGGGTAAAGTCTGAGTATAACAAAAACCTGAAAAGTTTGGTCTTGTAGTAAGCTACTGGTAGTGATGGGAAGATCGTCTTGTATCATGTTTTCTTCTGTGTACAGACTTTAGAGTAAGGATGAGTAGTATACCTTGTGTTGGTTTTTTTTAAAGTTTGGGTTTTTTTTCCGGTTTTGTTACTGTTGGTGCTATCGCAAGGTTTTTCACACACTAAACAATGTGAACCAGGTGTGCAGTTAGAGGACAAATGAATTGTTATACTATTTCAGTTCGGAGAGTGTTTATTAAAAAACTAAAAAAATAATTGCTTTAGCAGGAGGAAAAAACCAGCTTGCTCAAGCACTGTGACACAAGCTACTAGAGCCTTCCTTCTGTCTTTAAGGAAAGGGTTAATTTTATGTGATTGCCAGTAAAAACAAGCTGTTTTCATGATGCGTCTGTAACAGCCGGGTGATAGACTGACTTAACAACTGCTTGCTAAATGCTGGGTACGTTCCCCTGATTGGCAGCTCTGTAAGTGGAAGCCCCTCGTGTCCAATCTGTCCTTGTGAATAGCTGCAGAGCAAAGGACTTCATTAAGGGATCGTAAGGCTACCTCATAAAAACTAGCAAATAATTACGACAGCAATGGGAAGGAGTGGAGGGGACCAAGAGCTCTGTGGTCCCCGTGAAGAAAAGCAGACATCCCAGGGCAGGGAAGCATCAGGTGAAGTGGATGTTATAAACACTTTCCCGTGAACGCTGTGTCTTCTCAATAAAGCGTCAGTTTAGCCCGTCTATGGCTTTAACAAAATATTCCCAGTTAACTTCATGGGTGGTGCAGGGCTGGGAGCTGTTAGCTCATATTCAGTTAAATTTCAAATGTCAGAGCTCATTAGCAGTGATTTTAGCCAAAGACACTTTGTGAGGAGCTCGGTAAATTTGACTTCCTCAAATAAAATTGAAGAAAGAGATTGCCCTTTTGCTTATTGATTTGTTTTCCTGCTTTCACACGTCTTCTTTGGGTCTGTGATTCTGATCAAGGGTCAGGCTCAGCTTCACCCACTTAGGGATTATGGTTGTCCCTCTTTCACACACACACACTCTCTAGCTCTTTCACTCTCTAATTCTCATTTATTTGCCTTTTTTCCCTCCTGCTTTAACCTGTGTTTGGTGAGTGGAAGGCGCAGTTTTTGCTTTCAGTGTTGAGGAGAACTTTTCCCTGAGCTCAGCAGCAAGCCCACAAGGACATGCACAGCAAGGCAACGCGGCTTTAGGTGTTCAGACTGACCTATGCAAAGCTGGGTAGAGAAGTATGAAACAATTCTGGATTAATCATAGGGATGACTCATCCAAGTTTTGTCTGTCTATGTTTACCTGTTCCTGGGACTTAGCTCTTTGTGGTCTTGAACTTCCCTGTGCCAAATGAATTGGTGCAGAAGTCATCATTGGGCGGTCGGTGTTGCTCTGCAGTGCCTTTTTGGGAGCCTTACTGGGGTCAGCACAGGGGTGAGTCAGGGAATGGAGCCACTGGAGGTAAAAACGTGACTTCAAAGGTGAGGTGGCGCAGGCAGCACTGCAGAAATTGAGATTTCCCATGCAGGAAGGACTGCAGTCGCTGATCACCGGCATGGCCCCAAGCCGATGTTCGTTTTCAGCTCTGGGAGAGGCAGTTGCTGGATTGGCAGGCACCTGAGGGAATTGAAGGCAGGTACCACGGGGTAACAATTTTGAATAAGTTTCTCCAGGTGGTGATAGCTAGCAGTGGATAGGTCTTTTTGGGTTTGGACCGAGGCACTTCCAGCCCCTGTATGTACATCCTCATTTGGGTATCTACCCTAGTACAGCGCCCGTCTCTCCCCGAATTCAAATCTGCCTTTGGAAAATGCTACCAGGCACCCACCTGCACCCTTAAGCGCTTGAATGCATTCAGATGTTGGGGTAAGGCTGTGCCAGCGAAGGGTGCTTGGGAAAGGGAGCCTGGATTTTATGTCCTGCCAAACGATCAACAGGCAGACAAATCTGTGTGTGAGAGGGCAAATAGCGAAAGCCACGGAGTGTACATTAGTCCAGGGGATCTGCATTCCCAACAAAGACGAGCTGTTGCAGCCCTGCAAGACAGAGGGATGGCTTTATAGTTCAAACAGCAGCAGTTTGTGCTTTCAACTCAAAGGCCTCTCAGTTCAGAGGGCAGCGTGTTAGTCGAGACGTTCTCTCTCACGCTACTCTCTAGTCTTGTTGTCTGATTTAAATGAAGTTTGGGCTAAAAATCTCTTGAAATGACAAGAGTGGTTACTGTCCCATAACGTGTGTGATGCTGCTCTTCAGCGGAGGCGTAGTCGTTCATGGCATAGCGGTTCGGTACAAAGTGCACTAAATTAACTTCAGCTGCCTTCTGGCTTATGTTGTGGTGCTGTCTGCACCCCTGCTGAAATTGCCTATCGTGTGAGCTCACAGTGGCAAACTACTGAAAAAAAAAAAAAAAGGAAAATTAAATAGATGTTCCATTGAGAATCAGTTCTAATTTTAGCTATATAAAATAAATGTATTAAAGTGTACATATCTGCTGTAGACATGTCCTCATTTGGAAGGTGTCTTGCATCAGGAACGTTCTCCTATGTTTGTGCAGCTCCTTGCATAGTGGGATCTGAGGCTTTATCTGGATTTATTGTAGTCAAATAGACACCCCTGACTGCAGGGAAATAGCACGGGTGTTCCCAGTCTTCTAAATGCCACTTAATGCTCAGATTCCCATTAGGACTTGGCAAATTCAGCTCAAAGTGACAGTGCAAAGGTAGCCTTTGCTATGGCGTGACATCTTCCTAGCCATCATAACCCAGTGTTACCCTATTGCTTATGTGACCTTTTCTGTAAGAGTCCCATCTTCACCTTTTTACCTTTCTGGCAGATAAGTGTTTTTCATGATGACAATAAAGATACTGCAAAGCACTTTTATTCTTGGTTGCCCCATCTGGGCTGTGCGTTTGATCCGAACGGCCGGCGTTCCAGTCAGATTGCACTATCAGATGGAGCTGGCTCTATTTCCTGCATTATTCTTCCTGGCTGTACCACATTATGCAATTATGTTTGCATTTAAACCTGAGCACTTACCTGTAATGATGCTGTAGTTCAGTACATGATACATTACAGCAGTAGATAATGCATACAGATAGGCTAAGAAAGCATGTTGTTGATGTGCTAAAGCTAAACAGGACATTGCATTTGAAAGCGGACTCTGAAAGCTCGCAGATTAGGCCGAGCCGTTTAAAAAGCTCGCATTACTGAAATAACAGCCGTGCAGGGTGAAACCCTCTCCCTGCTGGGCAGGTACAGGATTGGAAGGGCAGCGCAGGCTTCCCCAGTACCGCCTCGCGGTCTCCATCGCAGAAATCTGCCACCGGCACCGCTGGTTGCTGCCACCCACTTCTGCAGGAGCCGGACGGGTCTCAGCAGCTGCTGGGAGTCCCAAATCCTGTCCTCCCCCCCTCCATAGCACAACATAAGCGAGGGGCAAGGATGCACCTTAGAGAACTGACCGTGCCTCCGCTGCTGGCCCAGCCCCTTATACCCGCTCTTAGCCCTGCAATGCAGGGGCAGCCTTGGGGGACGGATTCTGACCAGCTGGTTTGCGCTACCCTGCTGTTATGATCACACGCTACTACGCTGTTTCGGTGACGTTAGTTGGGTTGGTTTAGGTGGTGCTCAGTAGCGGGACGGCAGACCCCGGCTCCAAGTGCTGAGGGCGATGGTTACTACTAAAGCGTGCCGAGGCAGTTCATCTCTAACCTCCTTTAGGACTTTGCTTCTGACAGATAAAGGGAAGACTTTGGTAACTTGCTGACCTCCGTGTAGGGCACTGCACTGGAGCAAGGGTGCAGATTTCAGGGAGTAGTAACTTGCAACACTGCCGGACTGCATCAGATCTTACCCTGGGAGACAGAAAAGCTGTATAGCCTGAAGAAATTTCTTTGTGCCCGTTCAGGTCCTCCCTCTCAAAGGTGGAACTTACTCTAAAAGTACATTTTAAACAGGTGAAAATGATGAGGGAAAATGTTTTGGTGAAGCTGCTGCAGTGATTCAGCAGAAAGCAAACCTGGTGCAGTCAACCATGAGTTTTCCTTGCAGGATGATGAAGCAATGCCCTCCTGCTACACAAAGTATGAGCAAGCACATCAGTTTTCCCTTCAACAAAACAGGGATCACAACCTATAGTTTTCCTAGCAGGTCCCTCCTTCCGTGATGTTCTGGGGGTCTCTGGATGGAAGGAGCTATGGCTGGGCGAGTGTCATCCTGTTCGTTTGAGGGAGAGGATATACAGGTGGTAAGACAACAGTAGCACTTACACAGCCTCTTACCTTTCAGTTGGGTGCTGCTTAAAATGTTCTCAGTAGAGCAGTATTATGATGACAATGAAGTATTGTTCAAGATATTCCTGAACCTCTTAGTGAAATAGTGAAAAAAATTTGCAACAGAAGAAGGGCGTCCAGTTACAGTCACTTAGATGGCCCTGCCGCTTTGGCTGAGGAGATGTGGATGCATAGACTGCAGTATCAGTGTTTGTCCTTGGATTGTGTGGTTTTGCTGTCTGTAGGCTTTATTTTAGGCACGGGAAATGCCAAGTTGTTGCCTACACGCAGCACTTTCCTTCTTCAAAGTACTTTTCAGTCTTTGCCTGGTAAATCACTGCAAACCCCTTGCAAACCTGGTTTGCAGTGGAGACGGTTTGTGTATCAGTTCACTTGTATTCCCTACGTCCCCACAGGAGCCGTGTGAAAGCCAGGAGCTGGATCTCACACCAGTGTTCTGACCTCCAGCCTGCCCTCGCAGATGATTTGGGACTCTCACAATGTTGTTTTTTTTTTCTCCTGCCTGATCCAAAAACCCCATCATCATCAGATCCCCACTGACACTGGTGGGGTGGACCAGCCTCATTCCTCCAGCCCCATTTACTGTAGTGCTCATTCAGAAATCCTTCTTGCTGACACATAGGCATGTAATTTGATTTCTTTTCCTGCAGGTGGTTGGAAAATTGTTAAGCTAATCTTTGCATTTGCAATATTTGCTCTCAGATTAGTTAAAGTAAGTCAAGATCATTGAATTGTGAGACAATATTTGCACAGTATATACTGCAAAGGCCAACACAGACACCAAGCTTGGTTATGCTGCTTGTGTAAACAACTTGATGTTGCAATTTTCTCATTACCATTAAATTGCCATTTTTAATTTGTCTCAGAAGCCTTCATCCTTTGAGAAATCATTGGTTTAGAGAGATGTGTAAATTATGTGTGCCCTTTAACTCTGCTCTGGAAAGGAAAAAGCCAGTCGTGTTGTATCTAAATTGGAAGATTGCACTGAGCTCCCCGATGTGTTTACGTGCACAGGACTTTCATGCAAGTTGGACTTGCGATTAAAACTCTGCACTGGGATAGTTTCCACTGAAATAAACTGTCTGAATATCAGGCCATCAATGAACATTAGGAAGCTTCTTGTGAATTAGCAGAGTTACTCTAGAGAAAAATTACGTTTTGTGAAACAGGGCTCTTTCTTCATGTGCTCCAAGACATTTTCTCTGCTTCCAGGGTATTTTCCTTAATATTTGAAGTTGAGATTTCTGATTATAGAATCGACCTCCCACCACAACCTTCAAAAGATGCTGGGAGACCCAAGAATAACACTTTGGGACTCACATGAGTGTGGTAAATAGACCTGGACCTTCCAATGGGTCTCATGGTTTGTTTGATTATGGAGTGGCTTAATACTGCTTGTATCCCCCCGTTACTTGGTATTTTACCTTGTATTCAGGTGAATTTTGTTGCCTGTGTATAGGAAGCTGACACATGCTATATCTGGGACACGCAGCCCCCTACAAGAGCGATGTCTTTTCAGTGCCCTCCCTGTGAAAGCACCATTAGATCTAACTAATACTCTATGTCCTTAATTAAATACCTCTGGTGCAAAAAGCCATACCTCCTGTGCTTGGAAATTGCAGTGATTACTCCCCTGCTGGAAAAGCCTTTTTTTTTGGTGGTTGTTTTTTGAGTGTTTTCACTGGTTTATTTTTGGGGGATTTTTTTTTTTCTTTTAACAGGAATTAAGCTGTTTCTCATGCCATTGTCCAGTTGCAAATTGGCCTGAGACTGACTTGTGCCACGGGCTCTGACCTCCAAAACTGCCCACTCATTTTTTTTCTGAACTAATCAGCTAGATGAACTATTTACAGTTGGCTTTTGGGTCTTCTCACTGCTTTTGCGGCTGCCCCTGTCTGAGTAATTAATGACAGCGTGGCTTGTTTATGGTCTTGAGTTACTAATGTTGTTGGCTGCAAATGCATTTTTACCTCTGGGACATGCCAGTTTCCTGGTTCTAGTCCCACCTCACCAGCCCAGGTCAATTTTTTGTGTGTAAACAGATTTATCCTGTAATAGTTGGCGAGAGACTAGGGTCATTCATCAGTCCCGTGGAGAACATGCCCAGCGAGATTCTTCCCTTTTTGTGCCTGTGCACCTCAGCAGAAGTCAGAAAGATTCCTGCAGGACAGCTAAAGTTAAGGAAAAAAAAAAAAAAAGAAAAAAGGAAAAGTAATCCTTTCTTTTTAACTTAAGGTACAGGCAGTTTCAATTAAAAATAAAGTTATTGGATAGTGCACTGCATGTCCAGCCACATGCCCAGTCCTGGTCCTTGTTGTATCAAAGCTTATGGGAGTCATTAATGAAGGAGCTGCTATGTGGCTCTCACGTAGGATAATACCACCTACATTTTAAAGCTGGAGTAAAAGGTAAAGAGAAGTTACATAGAACCAGATGATGCAGATGATAGTCATAAAAATATCATGTTGTGGCCTTGGAAAGGGTTTGTTGTGTTATGCTCCAGGCCTGTTCTATCACAGGCAATCATGCCAAGCGTGCCGATTCATAAGGGAAAACCCCGTTTGGCCTCCTATTCCCTCTGGAAGCCTGCTACAGACTCTCAATGCACAGCTATTCCTGCCGTTTTTTGTATCATTTCTTACATAAACTGGAAGAAGATGGTCCCATTATCTATCTACCTTTGTTGCCCAGTTTGGTTACCAGTGTCTGCTCAGTTGGGTTAACCATGGGTGGTCTCTGCCATGACATGAATTTGCGGGGAACTTCCTTTCATGCCTCTGGATCATTAGTAAAATTCTTCACTGTTTTGCCAAGGCAGTTTGTACCAACATCTAAAAATTACCACCCTATCACTCATTGCTAAACTGGTATCAGGAACTGTCTTAATACTGGCACTCAGAGAAGAAGGACCTCCGTGGTCAGATCGTGTTATTTTCAGGATCACCATCACATGGAGTTGAACTGGGTGAGAAATTTCTCAAGGTCTGAAGCTGATGGAGCCAAGAGGCTGTCTTTTCTTTGAGGAAAGGCTGGGAGAAATTAGAGAAGTTGAAATATGTTCCCCGTTTTGCTGTGTTCTTTTTCAAAGGACTTTCCAAATGGAACCAGGTTAAATAGAAATGATAAAGGTGAATGTGGTGCTTTTACTAAGAGGATGGAATAGACTGTCCATTGCAAACTTCTCCAGAGGTTCTCTTTTCATCACTTTCCACTCCCTCGCATCCAGCTTAGAAAGCTCCTTGGAAATGCCTCAATCGATGGCAAAGTTGAAGGACTGTAATGAAGTGCACGTGAATGAAAGTCCTTTAAGGGGCTGCTGATCACATTGTAAGATCCACTAGACTGCTTTGGCACTCTGATTTCCAAAGAAACTCAGTATAGTTTACTTTAACGTTTGAAGGCAGCTTGTCTGAAATCGCTGCATGGGCAGGAGAAACCCTGCAAAAACTGGTAACTTTTAATCTCTGTCTTGTTTGTTTTTCCGTAGTGAAAATTGGCCTTTTTGGAATGGGAGGGAAATTGCCTAGAGTAGAGCCTGCTGGTTTGCAGCTCTTCCCTGGCAGTTGGTGTTTGTTCGCTGCACTCCTGCGATGAGCATTAGATGGTACCTCTGTCCTGAGACTGCCTGGAGAAGCCTTGGGAACTTCGGCATTTGTTGTTAGACCTGACCAGCTTCAGTCTGGCCATTCTTTGATTTCATTGCACAGCCAACTAAATTCTACTTATTTCTGTGTGTAAGTCTAAATCCATATATTTCTCTACAGAATAAGGTGTTGCACTGTGCTGTTGGTAGAGAGAATATTCCGTCTTGCTGCTTATACTTGTTTTTGCACAACATAATGTATTTTCTGTCCTCTTTGGGATGACCCTATTCCGTCTTTCCCGTGAAGCTGTATATATGCCTTCATTCTCTCTGTTAGCAAAATCCTTATATGCTAGCAGGAATGAAAAGGCGATTGCGAAAGTCCTCTTTTGGTTTTGGTTTATATAAAAAAAAGAGATTTTTTTACACTGAGTGATGGAGTGCACGCAGGAGACTGTTCTTATAACAGCAGGATGAAAGAGTGTCCTATCATGCTTGTCTCAGGGATGCTGGTTATACAGAGGAAGACCTATCCATGCCAACTAAAATTCTTTGACTTTACAGTTGTGGTGAGTGTTTTTCAGTTAATTTGGCAAAAGGTTAGAGGTCCTATAAGGAGGAGAGGCAAGGAATTATGCCAGGATGCAGGTTCAGCTTCTTTGGGCACTAGGCAGCATTTTGCATGCTAACTCCACTGACTTTAGCAAATAACATGCATTTGCATCTCTTTCAAGTATGTTTAGGAGGGAGGAGCCTGCACCAATTTGTCTGTTTTAATTATAGATGTTCTACCCACCTTCCTAATTGCTCCTTCATTAAGAAGTAGTTTGTTGTTTCTTTTTTCCCTAGGAGCTAAAAATAATCAACTTTTGTTTGTTTCTGTAAATATTTTTTTTTTTTCCCTTGAGGAGATAATTATTTCTATTGTTGCATGAAGATGGTGGCCAATACAGGAGGAATAATTAGAGCAGATGGCTGAAAATACTTCCCTTGTAAAAGACATCTAGTAATAAAATACCTCCCCTCCTCTTTCGTCTCCCCCAAATATACGTTTTTCTTTCCTCCAGGTGGATGGGGGTTGGGTGAGGGGTGTAAATCTTTTCCTGATGTATTAAACTGAGGAGCTGTCAAGGGTTCGCAGCCTGGAAAGTGAGCTCCCTGTATCCATCACTGAAATTAAAGTGTTTTCAAATGTGGCGTGGAGTCCTGGGTCTACCGCATGAGGAAATATACGCCGTACTCCATCACTTAAAATGTTAACCTTGTCTCTCCGTGGTGACTGAGGACAGGAACACTTGCTCTCCGTACTCGCTGGTTAAATGGCAATCTGTCAGCACCGAGGAAAAGGCTATCTTGTGGGTGTCAATCTTCTCTGCGTCTGCAGCATTCGAAACCTTTGCTTGGCCGTGGTTGTGTGCGCCAGGAAGGGCGCACCTTCCTCCTGCTAGAGATCGTAAGAAGCAACTGGGAGAGTTTCTTACACGTGCAAGCAGGTTGCTGTCGTGCAGGAGCAGTACCGTGCTCCGTGTCGTATTGGATGCGTCTGGGCGAAAGGCTAAAGCTGGCTGCTGGAGGCGGAGCTGGTGGGAAAACCCACCTGAGTTCAGATTTCTCTCTGTGGCCGTGTCGCAGGTAACCCTCAGCTGAAACCCACAGCCCAAAGAGGAGAGAGAGTGTTGAGCACAGCAGCAAGCAGCAGCGTCTGTGTTTAATTACACCCCTGGTTCTTGGTTTGGTTTTAAATTTTTTGTCTTTTTCTGATCAAAGGATGAGGGCTGTTGTCTTTGTGTCTGTAACGGTTGTTGGCAATCCTCTTTTTGGGGACTCTAAAAAATCCCACCTAACCAAACAAATTGTAAAGTTACCACAAAGTGAGATCAAACAATCTACAGTGTGTCTAAACAGGAGTTTCTCAACCCTCTTAAGCCCAAACCTTGAATTTTTGGGGAAGAGGGAGTTAAAAATCACCAGATAAACTTGTGCTGTGTTGGCAGAATGATTATTATTTACAAAAATTTAGACCAAACATTGAAGGAGTGGTCACTTACAATCCTTTCCCTTTGTGACTTGTTTGTCAGCCTGTGTGGGAATGCAAGTATATCACTGTTATTTATTCGTCTGTTGCAGTTGCTGCTGCTGTTTCTGAGCCCTGGTAGTCACAGGCACATGCTGAGAAACTGGTACCAAGAGATCGTGTCCCCAAAGGCTGACATAAAGGCAAGCCTGGGCTGGCTGACAACTGCAGCAGCTAAAACCATAAAATGGAAAGAAATCTGCCCGAAAATGGACAAAGAAGGTGCAGCAGGGAGGAAGGGGGTAATGTGCTGAATTACAAGGAGCCTGTGCATCATTTATTGTGTGTTATTAAAACATCATTTTATCTTTACATCATTCTTTCATTGTTTTGGAGCGCTAATGGGGGAAGGAGTTGATATCCCTCAAAATTAATCTGTGTTAACGCACAAGCTATGGGCTTGGTACGTAAGGTGTGGGCTCGAAATGAGTTGTGCATGACACACACCAAGTGGGTGTCAGAGGTGGGACGATATTGCAGGACTCCGCTCATTGAATTTTCATGTCAGATCCCCTCCCTGGTCCTCATGCTCTTTGGTACCCCAGGAAGAACGACCAGCTCCTTAGGGATTCCCAGACACCCGCCTGGGGTTTCTGCCCCTATTTTGCAGGTTTGGTTCCCTACTGAGTTAGTGTCATCTGCTGTACTGGATTCAAAATGTGAAATGTTGTCAGGGTGGGTTTCCTATGGATATCTGATGTGAGGGCACACTCTGCAGAAGTTTGGGTGACCTTTTTAAGCATTCCGTTCATGCTGTACCCATGTCCGCAGGGAAAACACCAGAAGAGTCTCTTGCCTCAATCTGGCTATTGATTTTCATGAACCTTGCAGGAATACAAGCATCTTTGTGGTCTCACTCCTCCTGTTAAGCTTAGTTGAAAAGTTGGCCGTGTTCACGTGTCAGCACTGACAGTGACACAGATGGGTGCAGAGATGTTATGGTCTCATAAGTTCCGTTTCCTCCAAATCATCTCTCCAACTATCTGGTATATGCTGAAGCCAGAGTGTGAAACTACCACCTCGCTGCAGCCAGCCAGCTCCAGCTTCACCATTCAGGGCTCGGTTTATGCCAACTGCTCTTTCCCCTATCCTCACTTTCAAGCTCCCTGACATTTGCTGTGCCTTGTGCTGAAGCTGGAAAAAGCACCGGAGGAAAATACCCACTGCCAGCCGCTGACACGCAGTTTTCCTTGGCTCTGCGGGTTCCTTGTCCTGGTTTCAGCTGGGATAGAGTTAATTGTCTTCCTCGTAGCTGGTAGGGTGCTATGTTTTGAGTTTAGTATGCGAAGAATGTTGATAACACTGATGTTTTCAGTTGCTGCTAAGTACTGTTTGGTCTAAAATCAAGGACTTTT
>JANXJC010000017.1:26138384-26150652 GCA_027564655.1 Leptodon cayanensis | reverse complement strand
CCAATCCTTTTATTATTACTGTTGTGATTTCATTAGTGTTATCATTATTAGTTTCTTCTTTTCTGTTCTATTAAACCGTTCTTATCTCAACCCTCAAGTTTTGTTTCTTTTTCCCGATTTTCTCCCCCATCCCCCTGGGGGGGGGAAGTGAGTGAGTGGCTGCGTGGTGTTTAGTTGCTGGCTGGGGTTAAACCACGACATTCCTCCTGGTTCATTCAACAAGCACGCACGGGATGGGTGCTCAGCCATGACCCTGGCGCTTGCAGCTGCTGCTGCTCTTCAGTCGTACTGAGAAGGGTTTAAATGAAACACTGTAGGTCAAATGCTTGGTGCCAAGCAGGGGAAAAAATGGAAAAGGAAAGTTTTGCTTCTATGAAAAACCAGTGAGGGGGAGGTTCTTATCCTGCTCAGCTGCAGGCGGTGGGAAAGGAGCTGGAGTCTTTGCATGATGCAGATGTTTAGGAGACGGCTATACAGCCCTTCAAGAGATAAGATGGCTGTCTCACGTTTTTTTCTTTGGGGTCTCAAGCGAGTTGGTCCATCCCAGTGCTCGTAAGAGCATGCTCAGCCTGCAGGGCAGCAAAGTCCCCCATGCCACCCTTCGCATGCGGACACAGTGGTATTTGGTGTCTGTAGGGTCAGCGTGGGCTACAACCTGTCCCTGTTGGTAACTGGGCAGCTAGACAAGACAGGCATGATAACAGAGGAGGTTCCCAAAGATCATATGGAAGGAAACTCGCAGGGCCAGATGAGAGGATGGATTTCTAGAGCTGTGAGTCTATCACCCACCCTGCCTGACGAGGGATGTGCAGTTAGGTTATGTGTGTGTTAGTCCACGTTATTTTACCATGGGCTGCTTAACAGGAACTGGACATAGCCACCGCCATTCAGCAAAGGAACTTAAGTCCATTACAGTTGGAGATTGCACTGTGTTTTTCTCCTGGAAAACAAGGAAAGTGTAATCCTATAGGATTCACAATGTCCAGGCAAACTGTACTTGTGATTCAGGGCGGTGGGCCGTTTCACTAGCCTTGCACTAGACCACACCTCCTTCTTTCAAAGATCTTAAGGAGGTGCTCTTTCAACTTAGGGAAGGGTGTAGGACTGCAAGAGAAGGGTCACCAAATAAAATCTTCTGCTACCTCATTTCCCTCCACCAGTTCGATGTCTTTCCTCAATTCCTACAGAGCTGCTTTCCCTCTACCCGCCCCCCTCTGCCCCGCACATTCTTCTGCGCTATGGTAATTTAAAATACTTTCCTTGAGCAAACCACCTTTTCTCTCTTCAGACAGATTCTTTAGATTTCTTCTCTCTATGATAATGTAAGGATGGTGCAAGTGATTATAAGCAGCTCTTGGTCCCGTGTTATCAGCTGATGTTCATCTCTTTACTTTTATTAAAAAAAATAAAAAGAATACAAATCAGAAATCACTTGAAAGACATGCATGCATGTGGTGCACGTGGCAGCAGACCAAGCCAGGCGTCTTCTCACTGGAAACCTTTAGGTATGGACTAGGTGGAACAACAGAGATTTTTATGACCTTGGCCAACTCATTTTCTGCTTCTGCATTCTTGGGTAGTAAACTTTCTTCTGAGCAATAAGATCTGCCCATCTTTGTTTAGGTTGATGGTGCAGGGACTGCCTCTTACTGTGGACGCATGTATCCTCTAAATAACAGAGTGCTTGGTTTCAGCATATTTGTATCTTTTCTGAATTACATTCTTTGGATGGTTTCCCAGGTGGTTTCAACCATTCCTTGTGCCTTATTACACTGGCATGTATAAGCTACTAGCTTTCATGCCAGAGGGTATTGGTAGAACTGAATGGGTACGGAGTCTTCTAAGAGGTGACGGCAGAAACCTAGCAAGGGTAGATTAAACACTGATGTTATATAAAGAGAACCTTAAATGAAGAACTAGAGTGTTTTCTAGTTAGAAAGAGGAACAATCTTAAAAAAAAAAAAGCAGCGAAGTCAAATTCAGAAGAGTTTACTCTTCAGTCGTGGGTTAACCCCAGCTGGTAACTAAGCACCACGCAGCCGCTTGCTCACTCCCTCACCCCCAGTGGGATGGCGGAGAAAGTAGGGGGAAAAAAAAGTAAAACACATGGGTTGAGAAAAAGACAGTTTAACAGGACAGAAAAGGAAGATAAAACAGTAGTAGTACTACTACTACAACTAGAATATACAAAACGAGTGATGCACAGTACAATTGCTTACCACACCCTCACCGATGCCTAGCCAATCCCTGAGCCACAGTGCCCCCCAGCCAACTCCCTCCAGTTTATATACTGGGCATGATGTCACACGGTATGGAATACCCCTTTGGCCAGTTTGGGTCAGCTGTCCTGGCTGTCTCCCCTCCCAGTTTCTTGTGCACTCCCAGTCTCTGCTGGCAGGGCAGCATGAGAAGCTGAAAAGTCCTTGACTCAGTATAAACACTGCCTAGGAACAAGTAAAACATCAGTGTGTTAGCAACATTCTTCTCATCCTAAATCCAAAACACAGCACTATACCAGCTACTAAGAAGAAAATTAACTTTATTCCAGCCAAAACCAGGACATCATCTTAATTCTTGCAAGACTTCTATCAACAGCTTACTAAGTTTTTGGTGCTAGCAAGAACAACAACCCGGTATATTCCTTACGCCCTTGCTTTCCCATTAGAGTTAACTGGAGGCTTCTGAGTGGCTTCAGAGGGTTAGAGTGACATCAGAGTGACTTTAAGCCATTTAACAAACCTTCTCAACAAAATGTTCTGATGGATCCCACCATTTCACAACTGCATCATGTAGTTTTTTGCAGGCAACATTGGTTGAGTTTGTGCCAGACAGGAATTTATCGAATTTGTAATTTTGTGCTACAGTTGGTTTGATAAGCTGTGTATCTGTGAAATGTGTGCTCTTCCATGAACTGTACCTTCCTCTGTCCCTTGCTTTGAGATAAAAACAAGTTTAATTAGCTCCTTTTTCAGTGGATCTATTGTATACCCTTATACATTGTATATAATCTGCTTCAAACACTATCAGTGAAGAGTAATTCACAACCTCTCTGGAAAGACAGTGGATAAAGCCGTCTATGCTTTCTGCTGAAATTTTGTCCTAAATCTCTGAAATATATATGTTTGCAAGTAAAGAAGATGAAACTTGTCCTCTTACATTTAGCAGCCATGGAGAAATTGTACTCTCTGTAACAGTTGTGTACAGATGTGAAGGCTTATCTGTACTTCTGTAATGATGAAGTGGTTCACTCCCTCTGACGCCAGAGATTTAGGTCCCCAGATGTTTTAGCTGTGTGTGTGTTAATGCAGTCCCAGGCTTCAGTCAAAATTGAACCAAGTAATTCCCTTCGTAGGGAAATCGTAGAATGGGTCAGAGGGTAGAAAATATCAGCATCCATAACCTACAGACAGGATGGACATAAACCAGTTGTATCATTTAGCCTGGGAACCAACACCCATTCCCTGGTGTTAATAATTAGGACAGTAGTCACCACTTAATAGTTATCTGACTGCTCTAGGTGCTATGGGAAATGTTGTATAAAACATCAGGCACATAAAGCTAAAACTGACAATAGCACAGTCAAAAGAATAACTTTCATAACGCCACCAGTATTGATTCACCTAAACTGCAGCTCCAGAGCAAAACCTTTAATGCACATGGCGTGCTCTGATTGAAAATGGAGTAACTGTATTTTGCTTTTGTACTGAGGTTATTGTTTCCACTGCTGTTTCTGATTAGCACAACCCAGTAAGGACCACAAATATTTCCATGTCTGGTTCTGCCCCCGCCCCCCACCTCAGATCAGTTGAGGCTGTTCTTGCTAGTTCACATGTGAGTCCAAAAGAATATGTTACGAATGCCTATGTCCACACTTGTGCACACATGTCCGCACAAAAATCTGCACACATTCCTCGAGGGATAGGTCAAACCTTCACTGCAAAATGCATGCTTAAATTTTAGAGGTGAGGAGGAACCACGACTCGAAACAGGCAGGCATCATTTTGCCATTGCTCATCATGAGTCAGTCTATTTGCTGTTTTCAAGTTAATCAGTGCTTTATTTGGAACTGATGTGCAAGCCATCAAAGGAGAGGCAATAATAATACTGGATAAGCTGAGAAAGCTAAAAAGGTATTTGAAAGGAGGAATGGCTCTCTCAATGCAGATGAGTGGCAGGAGAGCTTTTGAAAAAGCCTGTAAAGCAAAAGATTGCCCATCTAGCATGATGTTTTAATTCCAAACTCTTCGGGCTATTTTAATGACATTGCCAGGAATTAACGTGCAGTTCTGCTTTTCGGGAGGCAGAGAGAGACACACACCAGGAAACCTGCAGACTTTCCGCAGCCAGACCTGCAGCAAGCCCCTCGTTACCCAAGCCAGAACGAGACGAGGGGTAACCCCCAAATCGCGACAGGCGTTTCCGAAGGCCGAGAACGTCTCCAACCCCAACGTCCCTCCATCCCTTGGCTCTACGCGGGGTCCCGCCGGGAAGGTAGCTGGCGTGGCGTTGGCATCTCCTCCGCCGTGCTCTCGGCAAGCTGGCTTCCTCAAGGGTGGGAAGGGGCGAGCTTTGAACTTCTCTGGGTCTTTTTCTTTCCAGCTTGCCCTCCAGTTTTGTGGCCGCTGGGACGAGGACTCCAGCTGGCCTGCTGGCCACCAGCCGCGAGATGGCGATAACGTCACGATAGAAGAAGGCCGGACCCTGCTGCTGGGGACCACCACCGCCAACCTCAACCTGCTGCATCTCAAAGGTCTGCAGAAGGGGGGTTCAGTGCTCATGGTCCTCCAGGGCTGGGGTTTTTCATGGCTGTGATCTCCCCTTCCCTTAGCCAGCTCCTGCATGGAAGGAGACACCTGGCCAGGCAGGCTGAGTCTGCTCTCGGTAGATACAACAGGGCGGTGATGGGGGACGGGCGAAGCGTTTAATTATTATGTATGCAGAAGGCATCGTTTATGCTGTTTGAGGCATAATGACAATATGAGTAGCAAGGCTTTTTTTTTGTTTTGTTTTTCTTTCCCCCAGCTACTGAAAGCGCTGCTATCCTGAGTGGCGTTCAGTGATAATGGCAGCGCTGATAACAATAATCAACTCTGTTTTGTTTGGCATCTTTGAGGCAAGCGTGTTGCAAAAGCCTTTACAAAATTAATGATGTTACAGAATTACAGGCCACAGCTACCGAACGTAATAAATAATCCAAGATCCTAGAGCACGGCTGGTGGAGAGTAAATAACCGAACACAATTATGGGGGAAACACTGGGTTTGCAGGGTTCACATACCCTGGGGTAGATTCAGCACAAGTGTCTGGAGGTGTGTCTCTGCAGGTGTCAAAGTAAGAATTAAAATTACTTGTAATTCAGTGCCAGAAATATTCCTCCCTGGAAATTAGGTCCTTGTTATGAAAACTGTTGCGCGTATGCTTGGTATTAAGTGGATGAGTTGTTCTGGTGAAATTGCTTGCTCAAAGTTAAGCCTATGTGTAAACCTCTGCTGAAATGGAGCTCAAAAAATGGAAAGAGGAGTTTTTATATGTTTAAGCACCTGGACCTTCTTTGCTGGTAGAAATTATTTTATATTAAAAGGATGTTAAAGTTACTAGTTTTTGATTGAGATGATGATGAAAAACATGCATTTGACAGTTATACTTTAATCTAACTTTGCACGATCTTTCTATAAAGAAAAAACTTTGCAAGTTTATCCCTATTGTAAGAACATTTCCAAGAAAGATCGAACTTGCTTAGCCTAGGTTCAGAGATTTTCAAGAGTTGCTACACCAGGCATCATTCCTGTTTAAAAAAAAAAAAATCAAGTAAGAATTTGAGATTTAAAAAATGTGAAATGTTTTTGTACAATTTTCTTCCCTTTCTTCCCCAGTGAAATCTATGTGATGCAAGATTCTTCTTAACCTCACCGTGATTATGACATACAGTAGAGCAGATAGGTCAGAGCCCCAGATTTCTGAGACTTTTGGCTGCAAATTTGGATGAGGATTTTGGGGCTCAGTCTCTGACTTTGTGAAGAATTGGGGCACAATATTGCAGCAGAAGCCCTTTGAACTTTGGGCCTACTCAAAGGCACATTCGATCTATGAGTCAGCACTCATGAAGCAAACGGAGGTCTGATTGAATTTAATGAAGTCTGGAGCAGTATCTTTATGGCTTCAGCTCATCTGACATTCAAATCACTTCTCCCCTTTATCATATTTTCCAAGAAGCTTGGTTTATAATGTAGATTCAGTTAGGAAAGCAGCATTAAAATCTTCTAGATGCTATTATTTTCTGCATTGTTACGTGCCAAACATAGGGACCAAACATTTTAGAAGCAGGAACCTACACGGTAATTGAATATCTGAGCTTCATCTTTGCTGAAGTTTCCTTGTTGCATCCATCCCCACTCTTGCTAATTGTTTAGCCTTGGTTAGATTTGGAGTCAAGACATGCTGAGACCTACTCTGATATGAGACTGAGATTTATCTTTTCTAACCTTACCGTTCTTTAAGTTGTTCAGCTCAGGGGGATTGTTTAGGCCCTGTATTGATTAGAAACACACACCACCAAAAACTTGTTCATCTTAGGTATTATAGATACCTATCTTAAGATGAATCACAGTTGGGTGATCCCCCTAGAGTAGCAACTACTGAGTCTGGGAGGATGTCAAATAATTGACAACTTTCCCCAGCTGCAAGATGGGCATGACTATAAGCCCCTAACCTGTAGGCGGGTGTAGATATGGGCTTTGATAGAAGCAACCCATTCCTATTCCTCTTAGTTGGAGCTGGAGAATGGGATTAAATTGTAGTTCTGCTCCCTTTGGCTTTCATGACTCAGCATCAGGCTGTCTGTACACTCACAAACTGAAAATACAACAGACTTTACAGATGAAAAAAAAGCTGTAATGCTACTGAGTCCCCTCCTATGCAAAGACACTGTACTGCCCATTTTCTGGTGCTGTATCCAGCAAACCCAGCACATGTTTACAGGCCTATTTCCTGAAATTCCTCTTTTTCAGGACATCGCGAGGATTTTGAACACTGTCCCTGTGTTATCTCATTATGATTTCAACACTGTAGAAATTGTTTAAAGAGTATTATAACAAGGATGTCAGCCTCATGTGCAGACTTCAAGTGACCCTGCTTTGGCTGTATTGACATATAGCCAAATACATGGTGGTTCTGGTAGCGACCTGACTGTCTGGGCCAAAGATCTGGAGGCCAAAGCAATAGCGAAATAGGATTAGGCAGCTGGGTCCCTCTCACTGCCATGAGGGCTCAGCAGTTTCTACCTCCTCTTCAACAAGAGGAGTATGAACACGTGGTTATCGGCAGTGGAAAGTTTAATAGCCAGACTGTGAAACTGCTCAGACAATACTGATTGGGGAAGAGATACAAGATAGACAGATTTTAGATAACTCTGTATATTCAGCAGATTGCAGTTATTTTTGTAACCTCAACATCACAAGTATGGAAATATTTATGATAACCCAGGACAGATGGAAATTTCCTTTGCGCAGAGCTTACACTGGAGTAACTCCTTTGTGTTTGATGGGTTGATACCTCAGACATGTGCTATTGCCTTTGTCTGAATTTACAGTGCTCTAGGGAGGTCTGGAGACCAAAAAAGCTCCCTGGTCTTTCAGGAGTACCTTGGGGATGAATTCTGGGGTGACGCTGCCGGTATACTCCGGTGGGGCTGGAGATCCCCAACTGTCCAGTTGCCTTTGCAATGGCAATTTCGAGATGGCCATCCTTGCAGGCATAAGGGAGAAGATTCTTTGGCCGCTATTCTAGAAAAGCCTCAGTATCACTTGCCATAGCTCTTCCTGTCCCCTATCATTTGTGTCATTGCTGCATCTTAGCAGCCCCGCTGAAACCAGCATGTCAATCCCCTCTTCCAGGGTCAGACTCCAGGCTGAGGTTTTCGGAAAGGTCTGACCCACCTCAGCTGTGGCTTCTGTCTCTAAAAACGGTGCATTCAGTTTCCAAAATACCACAGCTGATCTGGGCTTTTTTAAAATTTTTTTTTCAAATCATGAGATCCCAGAAAAAAAATAGAGAACTGACAAGCCCCAAAGATACTCATGACATTGTCAACTATTATCTGATTTTGAACACACGTCACAAGAACAATGCTTATCCATCAATATTTTGAATTTCTTGTAATCCATGCTCTGATCAGACTGTGGCTAGAATGGGTCCTGTGGGTAGATCTGGGGAGGATAGGAATACAGATATTGTATTTCGCTTGACTTTTTCCTAGGCTTTGATGCTGTTAGCAAAGAGCATCAAATATTAACTGATACCCCTGCACAAGTAGTTGTCAAATAACTAGTGCTTCAGTCACTGCTGATAAAGACTGGGTTTGAATTAGCTGAAAGAAGGAAAAAGCTTTTCCCTCTGTTTTCCTGTCTATGTCATCAACTAGTCCTTAAACCCATTTTAAAATCCCTCGTCAGTAGGCACGGTTGGAAACTGCTTGTGTTGCGGTGTTTTCTGTGCCATTTTGCTCAACCCATTTGGGATGTGCATTGTGATACTTTTTGCAGACAGTTTCTAGTTCATATTTTCTTTTTTTAATCAGGCAGAGACATTACAATTAAAATACCGTAAAAGCGATTCTGGCAGTATTGCAATAAGCATGTTTTTTAATTAAAGAAAGAACATGGGATGTACAAATAGTACCAGCTAATGGGAAATTTCATCCAATGTATTTTTTAATTGAGATTTAAAAGGAAGAAAAGTCAGCCCTATTTCTCCCTGTCGCTGTGTGATATTTTCCTACATTGTTACAGTGAGGTGTACCAAGTCTGCTATAATTACAGTCTCAGAGCCTTGAAGTCCCGGCTGTTTTCATGGAAAAATATGAAAGGCATCAGTTCTTTAATTTGTTAGTATATTTTTTTTGCAGGAATTCAGTGTTATTCAGTAGAGTGCAACTCGCAGAACTGGACATTCCTGGAGGAAGGGTTTTAAGGCCCCAAACCTGTAGCAATTTGATGTTTTTTTCAGTTCTTCCCCCAGCCATAAACCTTAGTTCATGTTTGGGTAGGGGCTGCGGGTTTCTTTTTCCCATCATATTTTGGATGGGCTTAGAGCATGTACGTTAGACTCGCAGGGCTCTTGCTTGGCAATGACATTGATTTTCCGCAACTTCAGTAGCTCTTAAGACTTCTCTGGGGCGTCGCAAGATAAGCAGATCGGTGGAAGCTAATCCCGGCCGAGGAACGGCACACACCTCCAGCAGAGACTGGGCTGAAACCCAAGGCAGCACCGTCCCCTTCTTCCACTCGCTGGCACGGAAGGAGGGAATGTGCCCCCTTCCAGGGAAGCAGACGCTGCCTCTAACCATGGGATGGAAAGATCTGCTGAGTCTGCCTCCACCTGTCCTGGGCACTAACCAGGCCCTCATTACAGCAGCTTCATACCCTTAGTAGATCTACCCTCACACACTTTTATGTGGTACAGAAATACAGTCGTTGCGACCTGTGCAGGCTGGGAACTGAGGTCCAGGTCTTCTTAAGGTTTTTAAATGCAAATAAATACCTTCAAAGGCATAAGTCTGTATCACGAGCCCAGAGCTACAGAGGAAGCATACTGTGTAACAGGATTGCACATAGGTTTCTTAAGTTTTGAAGTATCCCCTCTTCCTCTAATGCCTTGACAGACCGTGCATTCCAATAGCTTTGCTGTAGGAACAGGCTGTCGTGAAGACCAAGGTCCTAGGTGCTAGGCACGAGGAGATAAACCCTATCTGTAACATCTTTAAATTCAAACGGCAGAAATAGGCTTGAAATGAGATAGCTTGCTGGAGGGGCATAACAAATGGAAACACTCTGGTCTCATGGTCACCCGGGCAGGCTTTAGGTGAGCAGAAACTTAATCCTGCTCCCTAAAACAATGCTCCTGTGCCTTCCGCAGCACACCTCTCCCTTGCTGAGGCTGAAGCACATGGTGCACGTCTGTCATGTGGGGACTTGAAATAATAGCCCAAGGACCTATTTTTTCATCACACCTCCATGTGTGGTATTTACCCTGATGCCTTCACAAGGGTCACCTGGAAAAGCTTCCTTCATTAGATCTGAGATGATGTGATACATGCTGGAAGTGTCCACACCTCTTCCCCACCAGGTTAGCTCTCCTCTTGCAAATGCATCAAAGGTGTTGCTAAGTATCTTGGAGGCTACCTAAGAGCTGAAGAAGTAGAAGGACTTTTCTGAAGGAGATATACCTATGGCATCATCTTCCGGGCTGCCGATCGGAATTGCCTTTGCCTGTCTCCTGTGCTCTAAGGGGAGAGCCCGAATGGCTTACAAGGGAGCACGTGCCATCTGAACAGATGGCTGTGAGCGCAGCAAGCCAGAAAACACAGGCTTGTCAGGCTTGGGAGACGATTTCTGTCTGAGAGTACTCAAGCAGCTGCCTGCTCCTCGCCCAGGGACAGATTAAGGCCTCTGTCCAACGAAATGCTGGAATACAAGCTTAACTTTTTAGTGTGTTAGTGATCTGGTGGAAATACACAGGCATTTGAATTCACAGCTGGTTTGGGATCTGTACCTGTGTATTATGAACGTGGAGGAACATACTCAGGGAGGTGGAGAATAAGTTTTGGACTCTTGGTTCGGGCGGCCTTTGGGATGGAGCCAAAATAACAAACTTCTTTCCTTTGCGCATTGCTCGGCAGTGGTCCAGCCTGCAATCAACTTTCACGGCTCATCCAAATGTCAGGTGAGCACGTCAACAGAGTGCAGGTGACAGGTCCATGAAATAATCAATTTTTCTTTTTTAAGGCTCATAAACTCCATATTCTTCTTCCTGTACACAGGAGGATCTTTGTGTTTTGGTTTTTGTTGGTTTTTTCCCTGCTTGGAAGCCCCACCAGGCACACCCTTGGAACCGGAGAATGAGCAATAAGTGGGCTGCCAGCACACTGCAGCCTTGTTGTACAGGATCAGTTGTTTCAGCAAAGATCATCCAGCTTCGGCAGTTGCCTCCTGCTGTTTGCCACTCAGGGATGCTTGCCAGGAATATAACTTCTGAGCTTAAGCCTGTCTCATGGGGGATTCTGTGGCTTTGTCATGTGAAACACCAAGTGAAAGGAACCGGTAAGAGCAAGCTGAAGGCTGTGGGAATATTAGTTTTACACGGCCACGGTGTGCCCACAGCACAAGAAGAGCAGATCTTCCCTGCATGGTGATGGGAAGGAGTAGTCCAGCTGAGGAGATGACCTTTCAAGCTGCAAATCCTCTTCCATGCAGAGGAGGTTTTCTGTTAGTTGAGGGACACGACACAGTAGTGATATATAAGACAATTCTCTTGGTGCTTTCCTAACACCTTCTATTATTGATTAGAAAAAAGAGAATCTCTTGAGACTATCAGCACCTATCTTGGAGTTTGCTTGTTTTAACGCTTCATTCAGCTTTACATAAAGAAGTAAAATTACATCTGGTGACAGTCACTTTTATCCTAGCTCCCTAATGAGCTGTTCATTAGAAAGAAAAATCTTATATCGACAGTGAATGCAAAGTGTGGCCTCAAAAGGTGGTAATAAAAAAGCCCTCCATTTAAAAGGTGCACTTTGGAATGGGGACTTTGCTTCCCACTGCATTCAGGAAATCTCTAGAACGCTTTAAATGACAACCTAAATGAGAAATATCAGTATCTCTTTTACGCATTATAAGAACCTCTGTGTTAGAAGGATTTTTTTTAAAAATGAGGCTTTTGAGAAGGGGTGTAAGCTGCTATGTCTGAAAGCGTGAATATTCATGACAGAGGCAAGGAGCAACTTCCCACAGCAATCCTCACAATCCTCTACTCTATCATTATTTGTTCTTTTTTTCAGAAGTGCATCATGCAGCCTCTTTCCATAGTAAATGTTCTGGATACCTGGGCTGTGGCATTGCATGAGTCAGTCTGGGACACCTGACAAAGTGAAGTCTTAATACATTATTTTTCCAATTCCTTTCATTTGAGTGTGCCCTCCACCATTTCCCAAGGATTTCTAAAGATAAATCTTCAGAAGATATATTTTCACAAAAGTAATTCTGCCAATGGCATGATGGTGCTCTATTTATTCACACAGCAGATTACAACCCTCACCTTATTATTAGGTTTGTTTTCCTTAATATTCCTTCTTTTTTTCATTATTTGGTCTGGCTGTTTCTCCCCTCCTGTGGGACAGAGGGAGATTTTTCTCTCTTTCTTTTCCTCTTTTCTTTTTTTTTTTTTTTTTTTTTTTTTGGTGTAAATAAATATAAACAAAAATTTATTTTATGGGC
>JANXJC010000017.1:26108749-26138284 GCA_027564655.1 Leptodon cayanensis | reverse complement strand
GGCTGCCGGGCAGTGGTTAAAAGACGGGTTGAAGCCTGGCAGGCTTTTCCCGGGAGCTGCCCATGGCGTGCGAACGGCTAATTGCTGGGTTAATTGAGAAGAATGGTGCTTCTGATGTTCTCACAAAGTATCAAATAGCCTCAACATATTTCTTCCCCCTCTCCCTCACTCCACCTAAAGAGACCCATTGAATTTGCACAGTACTGTACAGAAGTGATTATGGATTTAATTGTATTTATTTTGCTTGGTGGGGAGGCCATCATAACAGTAGTTGATTGATTTTTATAAAATCACCCTCAAGGTCATATGTAGGACTTTGCTTTCCTGTGCAGCCATAACAAACAATTTGAGGGTCACAGTCAAAGGTTCAGTTGAGCAATATTCTTGCTTTCTGCTTTCAGAGAAGAGGTCAAGTGCAATAAAAGGAGGAAGCATAACTTTTATTTTCTTTTAAAAAAAGGAGAAGACAATCTTGTAAAGCAGCAGCTGTATATTTATTCTGACCCAATGAAAAACACAGAGATACAGACAGCTGAGGGTTAGAAGGACAATATGCAATTTTTTTGGTATAAGTATTTGTAAGTTTGGCTAGAGTTTGTTTTACACTCAGGCTTGGTAAATAATTAAATGAATCCCTGGTAATGCTTTCTTTTCCTTTCTGTGATGCTGCTCTTCTTTTATCTTTGGCAGTTGGACTTTTCTTTTTACACATTCTTTTCTCCTGAAGACTGAGTGCCTTTTGGCTTTGTTCTGGGAGGAGTTCAGAACCTTTGCCAGGGGACAACGGCATTACGGTGTGACCATGAATGTAGCTGATATATCTGTTTCCTATGATTACACGTTGGGTCTGACTGCTGCTTCTAAGGGAAAGCCAAAGCGTCACGTACAGCAAATGCTTTCTGGTGGACTTGATCTTGCAAATCTTTGCACTATTGCCAAGTGCGCTTGGGTTGCCATTGCATCTAGGGACAGAGAAACCCAATAGTCAGGCAACAATCCTCACCTTGAAGTCCAATTATTATTATCCCTTCACAACCAAATTTTCATCCAGGGTGGGGAAACCTTGCTTCTATGTAGGATTTCCCCCCGAAAGGGCCAAACCTTCAGGCCAGGTGTTGCACAGCTAGTGCCTGCACGCCTGCTGCTACCAAAACTTGTTGGGACTATTGCTCATACCTGCACCCAGTGCAGAGCAGTTACCAGCATCCAAGCTTAGACACCCAGAAATCCACAAAAGCTACAGAAAGTCTTTGAATCAACAGAGGTAAAAATCATTCAGGACAACTGACGTGCAGTTAGCCTATTACTGAGGAATAGGAGACTTTAAAAAGAAGAAAGGAAACAAAAGGGAGATAGAGGACCGGTCATATGTAAAGAGGCAGACAGTGATTTTTGGGAGCTGTATGAGGGTGAGCTACTCCTGACTTGCCAAAGCCACCTTGTTCAGAAAAGCGCACAAGAGACAGTGCAGAGCCGGTGTTACCACCCATCCCAAAAGCATTAACTCAAGCTGCTCCCGGTTTTGCAGGAAGAGGGACTCCATGTAAAGTGCAAGCTGTCTTCTTCTCCCTCCCTCCTAGTTTTCCAGAGAGGCAGGTGTCTGTAGTACTGGTAGCAAAGCACGGCTCCGTTATGTGCTCTGTTGTGCCTCAGCCCTGCTCAGGAATGGAGGAGGAATGAACATGTGCTACTGTTTTACAGCAGACCCTCTGGGAGCAGGGCAGAAGGAGACAAATCCCAGACCCTTATGGGAAACAGGCGTCTTCCCACAGCTGCCTCGAGGTGCATTGGCATGGCTGCAAAAAGAAAAGGGCTCGGGCATCTCACATTCCCCCATCCCTGTCATCCATGGGAGGGGATAGAAGTGTTTGTGCGAAGAATTTGATATTTTTAACCTGTCTTGTAGACGGCTTGAAAATTTTGGATGGACAAAATGTGGCTGAAACTTGGGAAAACTTTTTGAGACATTGAGGCAGAACTATGATTTTGCAATCAAAAGATAGGACAACTTTGGCTACCAGCCTTCCTGGTTCAGTGGTACAGCATGGCAGCAATTAGAATACTCATTAAAAATTGCGTGAAGAGAAGTGGAAACAGAAATGACTGTATTTCAGTGGGAATAGAGCATAGGAAGTCAATAAAGACCTGGGGGAAGGTGTCTTTCTTTTATGTTAGGAATAAAATAAATCGCAGTGATTTATAGTTCCATTTCTAGATTGCAGTGATAAAATTATTAATACTGGTGCTATAAGGCAAATGTATTTAATAAATATTTCTGTTCTCAGTATGGGAAGGAACAGGATGGCAAATTATATCATAAGAGGAAGATGGACCAGCGGTCCATTTATTACTGAAGAATGTTAATATAGTGAAGATGTTAAATAAGGAATACACATTCTTAAATCAACAGGTCCAGTCTGATTCAAGAGCTTAAAAACTGCCGGTACAGGCATTCTATGGCCCACAAATATTAATTTCAGAGTACATGGGAAATTACAGAGGGCTGTAGAAGCACTGCTTCATGAATTAGAGACAACTCTTTGCAGGGAAAGTCTTAAAAACCTCATCAACCAGTCTGAACAAGGGCTGAGATTTGATTTTACCTGTAAGTACTTTCACAGAAAATGCTGTTTTCTACAGCTCTCTGCAGTGCAATGCGGGAGGATACAAAGAGACCCACTGTCTGAAAGCTCATCCTTGACAAGTTATGATTGGAAATAAAGCAGAAATTGTGAACAGTAAGAGAAATTAGCTGTTGGAAAAGATGATCATAGAAAATGGTAGAGTGATGTCCCCAAGTCACTTAATTGATTGCCTGCCTTTCCGGAGGGTATGCAGCAAACACAGACGACTTGACTTCCTCCAGTTTTTCAGTAGCATGATGTGCACAGACCATCAGGCGATATCATCTAATGGTCCCTTCAGTCTGCAAATGAATACTGTTTCAAGTATTATCCTAGTTTCAGCATAGCACATTTTGTATTAGGAACATTTCATTTTTCTAGAAGTCTCAGATGTATCTCAGAATAAGTCAGATATCTTCTGTTGTTTTGCATGAAATAAGCTGAAATGTGTGCTGGTTTATCACAGTGTATTCAGTATAATTTGTAAAAACACTACACAGCAAGCTTAACAGAAATACATTTGTATATAGATAAGTATGTCTAGGGAAAGAGACAGTTTACACATAGGGGAGTTGGTGTTTGTGGGAGCAATCCCATGGTTCCCAGTGGTTACA
This sequence comes from Leptodon cayanensis, assembly GCA_027564655.1. Taxonomy (NCBI): domain Eukaryota; kingdom Metazoa; phylum Chordata; class Aves; order Accipitriformes; family Accipitridae; genus Leptodon; species Leptodon cayanensis. The sequence goes on along the minus strand of JANXJC010000017.1, from coordinate 26,135,046 downwards.
AGCAAGAAAATGAGATTTCTCTTTCATCTATTAAGCATATGCTGTAAAAACTTATGTGGAATCTACTGAAATCTGGAAAGAAAATATTTAATGGGTAGTCCTTATTCAAATACTAGCTTTTGTTATAAGCCTAAGAAATTAGAACTAAGACTAAGATATAAGACTTTGTTACAAGACTGAGAAATCATGAAACAACGAAAGACCCTCAATGCAAGAATAAGTAAGGAGATCAGGATAAGCAGAATGTGTTCAGCAGGAGTGGATACAACTAGGTGGGAAAGACACACGAGTGCTATGTATCTCCCTTATCACCGAGACCAGCAGGACCTGATCAAAGATGAACAATGATCGAGGTAGTTTTTAATCTGATTTTTATATTAAAACTCCTTCCCTTCTTTTTCATCTCGATACTGAAATGAAAACAGAGGTCTGATCTCCCTTATCCTTCTTGTTAACAATTGGTAGTATCTTGTGGGGAAGGAAAGCCAACTGTTTGGTAGGTATAGAGGTCACCATTAAAAACTGTGAACACCAGTAGAAAGCTGGCCATGGTATGGCACAGTTATTAGCTACTTCACCTAAAGGGAAATGTTGGGAGAGTGATAGAGCCCTTGTAAAGAGGTCTGAGGTTGCCAGGCTTTGAGGTATCCCCTACTAGCTCCTGGGAAGCACAGGTTGACCTAGGAAGACGGTATCCCATGTGCAGAATGATTAGATTTCTGAGAGTTCATTCTGTCCAAATACATTGTAAAGATAGTGACAGTGTCCTTCATAGGAGCGGAAATATGAAAGGAGATAAAAGAGTAAACCATCCTGAGGTGACAGACTGGGATCACCAGCTCACACAAAGCAAGAACAAAGGAGGCATTTGACAGAACTGAAGAGACTGAGTCAAACCCAAGAGATGGAAATGCCTTTTCATGCACTATGTCCTTAGACCACAGAATTCATTGCTTCAAGAAGTCATTAAGACTAAATATTAGAAAGAATTGAAGGATCAGATCTATATTACTGACAAATCTTATCCAGTTATACTAATAGATGGTAAAAGGAAAATGTTGGCAAGCAGATGAAACCTTACTCTTTGAGGCGAAGCTAACCTCTAATTAGGGATTAAAATGAGGCTTTCATGAGATGGGGAGATCATCTCACATCCAGCTAACAGGGAGAAGTTTCTTATACTGTGTTTGGAAGCATCTGGTTTTGAACAGCAGCCGGAAGATTATGCAGGATTAAATCAACCACTGATCTAGAAAAGTTCCCAGTCCTTATGTTCCAAAGTGATTTTCCCCTCCCCTCTCCCTGTCACAAGTAGTTTGTAGTCTGAAAAGTAACATACAAATGAAGTAGTAATATCCCTTTTTTAACATTTAGAGAGTGAGTGGGTTAAAACTGGGATTTTCCAAACACAGCTCCCTTGCACTGGGATTGGAGAGATTTAGATGTCCGCCCAGGCTGAATGCCCTTGCTCAAGTCTAGAAAGGCAGCCTGTGGGAGAATTGGAAAATGGACTGAATTCATCAGGTCTGGAAAGAGCTGATAAATCCATAGCGATAAATACAGGACAAAGTGGAAATTTTGCAGGATGCAAAAATATTTTACCTTCAATCTTGTAATTTTATTGCAAAACCATTTGTTTACCCAACTCTTACAGTTCCTTTGACTGTGACATAATGACTGGCTATTAGATCTATGGTTGCATTTTGTTCTTCTGTTGTCTTCAGGTGGCAAACTCTTGTTCACTGGTCCAGGACCTGTAGAACTACATGCTCATTACATTCTGATATCTGATGGAGGAGAGCTCCAGGTGGGATCCCCTGAGGCCCCTTTCCGTCATAAAGCACACATCTACCTCTACGGAAGCCTCCATTCTCCACCATTATATCCATATGGGGTCAAGTTCCTGGCAGTGAGGAATGGGACCCTTTCCATTCATGGTGAGTACATTTTTTCTTCTCTTCAAAAACAAAGCACAAATGAATAAAAAACAAAAACAAAAACAAACAAACAACAAAAAAAAACCAAAAACCAAAGAAAAAAAGGTTTTGGAGGAAACAAACCAAACCAAACAACTTTGGTCATGAACTTGGACTTCTAATTGCAGTTAAGTATTTGTTGAAATCAGGGTTTTGGGCCAGAACATCATGTCTTTGCATTCACCATCAGAGTCCTACTTCTGCAGTATCTTATGCATGAAAGCTCAGTGCTGTATCTCCATAAAAGCTCCCGTACTGGGAGCCGAGTCATTTTGAAAATCTGGACCCCAAGAAGATAGATGGCATCAAGTAGTTATGAAACTCTGGCAGTCATTTAGGTGCCTAGAAGATGTTTGGATTTGTGCATGTCTGTCCACAAATTAAAGTCTCCATCCCTTGGAAACTGGACCTCAGCTGTCCATTGTGGTTCGTGTAGGCTTGCTCTGCTACTAGAATGGGGTACCCTTCTCCCCTCATCTCTCTCCATAAAAACTGGGAAGTTTCCTCCCCAAAGAAAGTCTAGACTGTTTGGGTTTCCCAGAGAGGGTAGTCTGCCAGGTAGGTCCCACGGTGAGGCCAATGCCAAGCATGCTGCAGTTAGCAGCCTGTGCCAGCTGGGGTGGGGATGGTACTTCTCAAAGCACCAGCAAAGTGCTCCTGGCAGTGTTTTTTCCCCTCCTCCTCCATCCCTCCGTGCTGTGCTGGCATCCCAACGCCAGCGGTCTGTCCGTAGCATGAGGAGCACAGCTGACAACTCTCTGGTGGTCCCCACAGCCCCACCTGCTCAGCACAGGTTGTTGTCATAAATAACAAATCCAGGGCTATGCAGAAAAACTGTGGTAATGCCAAGAAATTCAGTCCCAGATGCCCTGGCCTCTGCTCTAACCACTGGACCTTTCTCTCAAAGGAAGCCCTGCAGGGTCAGAGCTCTAAGGTCCTGCCAAGTGGAAGAGACAAGGGACTTAAAGGACAGAAGATGGCTGTAGGTTTGCAGACGTTGTGGCACAGAAAACTTTAGATACAGACCTTTTTTGGAGGGCTATGAAATACAGGTATAAAATGGCCATTTCTTGGTGCAGTAGATTGGATATGGAATTCAGGTCCAAACTCAGCATGAATCAGAATATTTGTGCAATGCACACCAGTGAAGCTCTTAACTTACGGGCTCTTTTTAAAGGCGGTATATGTCATAGAGGAGAAAAAAAAAAAAAGGTAACATATCTGAATGCCTCATTTCCCTCCTTTATGTTCTTGTGTGTCAACCTTCGTCCTGGTAGGCTTTCGTATCCTCCAGCAGGGCTTGAACTTACACCCTCCTGGCCTACAGGCAGAAAGGTTGCTAGCGGAGCATCGCCGACACGTACGGCGCTCAGTCAAAAATGATGTCAGACACCGAGGGGTACAATCTGAGCACAGACAGGGAGCGAGCTGTACTGCTGTGCGGTAATCCTGTCAGTTCGCAGGAGCCGAGCAAGGTCGGGAGAGGTCGGTTGTTGGAGGGACATCGCTGAACAGATGCTTTTCTGAATCAGGAGAGATCAGCGGAGGCCAGGGAAGGTGCTTCTGGCAGTGGCAAGGGAGGTGGGCTGCCCTTCTCCCCAACACCACGTCAGGTGCCCTTGACCACTTTGTCGAGACATGGTGAGGCTAAATTATATAGTGTTTGCCAATGGCTTTAATAATTTCAGTAAACTGGCTTTGCAAAAGGGCAGAGTGTTTCTATGCCATTTCCTAGAGGGGCTCTGTGAAGAAGTGCTATTAGATCATCTAGGCTGAATTGACTGTCCGTTACTGGCCATTGAATTCCACACAGTTATCCCAGCCTTGAGTTCAGTAACTCGCATTAGATTAAAGCATGCCTTCCAGAAAGGCTTGGTCTTTGGGGACATCAAGGGAAACGGAAGCCAGCATTTTCTGCAGAAGCTTGTTCCAGGGGATTAATTTGGTTAATCATCCATGTTTTTATTTTTTTTCTTTTTTAAGAGAAGTATTAAAATGTCTGATTTGAATTTGCCTGATAACAGCTTTTGCTGCTTCGCTTTCCATGTCTTCTCCTGCTGCTCTAAAGTATCCTTCTATTCTTGGTTTGAGCCCTGTAAGTCAGGATTTTGTCCTTAAATAGTCAGCCCTTTATAACAAGACCCTTGTCTTCTTCATGCTGTTTTGTTTTCTAGCAAAGCCAGTAGCATCTCCTTGGAGCTGTGCCTCCTGTGCTTCTTCTCCTTTCAATTCTGAGCCTGTATCATCACTGTCTTGTTGACTCTATCCTCATGGAGAATTATGAAATTATAGAGCCAAACAGGGCAGAAGTACGTTTTACAGTGTTACCTTGGCAATATGATGGAGGGAAATAAACCTAGGTGTCCATGTCAGTACCCTCAAGGCATTTCTCACTGATATCTCATACATTTTACTCAGTGCCATAATTCCCAGCGATTCTTCACTCCCAAGGAAACCAAGAGGCTGAGGTCTGCAACCCAAGTATTACCTGGATGGAGATACGTGGAGCCAAAGGCGGCTTGGACCGTTAATGGAAACACCTCTTGGTTTCAATTTCTTATCAATTCTTATTCAAGAATTCTTATAAATTTCTTATTCAAGAAATCCAGACTAGCTATGAAGTCACTTCTAAGCTCTGCACTACATACAGTCCCAGTGCGTGGCTGCAATTAAGGCTCATTCAAACCATATAATCTGTAATTTAGCACTGAAGCAGTAGAAGGCTGCTAGGAAACAAGACCAAAAGGAGTGTGTTCTTTTGCTGGGTTCATATTTCTTACATGAAACAGAAATATGCTGTTCTGTCTCCAATTTAGTACCAGTCTGGCCTGTGGTATAGAACAAATTGTTGAGCATGACAGCCTCTTTCATATATATTTATGAAAGAGGCTGACATGCTCAGCAATATACATTTGTGAGGTACATATATACACATGCATGTATATGTTATCTCAGATCAAAATCATTAAATAAGCAGGCTTCCAAATTCTTAGCTGTCTCGGTGAAGACAGGACTGAGTGCATTTTAATTTCTTTTCTGTTTCAGACTGGGAAGTCTGGGGGATGCTCTGCAGCCATGGTTGAGTTCAGATTGTTTACTAAGCGCTGTCAGCTCCTCACTTTGATATGTTAATATGACTAAGGGTTTCCCACAATTCTCTCGTGAGTGGCAGTCCTTTGCTCCGGTAGTTGTAGCAGACTGGGAAATTTCACTGTTGCCTTTGGCTTTAGCCAACTCCCCTGCCAGTCAAAGCGTGCCACCCATAAACTGCCTGTCAATCACACGTCAGTTTTAAAGGGGGTTTCAGTCAGCCAGGGCAACTCGACTTTTTGACAATGTAATTATGGCCCTTGCATCCGCAGTAGGGGCCTGAGCGGGGCTGAGAGAATTTTATTGATTGTTCAGAAGGGAAATTTATCACTGTCTCCAGCTCCAGTCGTAATTTATTCCCTGAGAAACTCTCCTGACAAGCTTCAGGAGAGAAGTTAACATGGTGGCCTTGGCTGTTCTTGCACCTTTGTCCTTCCCAGGGAAAGTGGACCGGAGACACGAGCAGATGCTGAGCGGAGAGCAGGGACCGGGTGCCAGAAGCAGCGTAAGCGGAGATGCTGCATCAGTAGCCGAGGACACCTACCCTTTCTTTGTGACAGCCTGATTTCGTGGCCCCAACACTCTTATTACCATGGATAGAAAAATTTTAAAGGCCTTTTCCATTCTCTTCCATTTTTAGCAGTCCTGTGTACATGAGCTCATTATTCCATTGCATCCCCTCGAAACAGACTGTGCTTCTTCCCAAACGAAAAGCAGCGCTTTTGCTGCGTATTTAGCTGAAACTTTGTCAGTGCCAACACTGCGATGATATGGGGCATGAACATATGAGCCTGTTCCCTGCATTTTGACTAATAATGTATACTTCTCCAACTAGAGGAAGACGTTACACTTCAGATTTAATAACATGCCACATTTACGTTGTCCAGACTGTGAAAACTGTGTGGCAAAGAAAAAACAATGTCCAGAGAGTTTTGGTTTAATCCCGTACCTATTTCTAATCAGCATAAATAAAACAGAGGTCATTTCAGTTGTCTAAAGTCATGGATAGTCCTGCTGCAAAGAATGTCCCTGCACTTGCAACGGATGCTGACTGTGGAAGATGACATTATAGAGGCAATTCTGGACTTCTTCTATCCCAGACTTCTCTTCAATCAAAACAATCTTACACATTTCCAGGGTTAGCTCAGGAAAAAAGTATTTTTTATCAGTTGAACCAATTATTAATTTTAATCACTTTTAATCAATAATAAAACACAAAATATTTGTGAGCTGTGCACTGTACTCTATAGAGCCTATGCATTCCTCAAGAGATCAAACATTTAATCAAATGCTTCTTTGCTTTTCCTCCATTAAGCAGTGTTATGTATCTGTGCTGAGTTTGAGATTAAGCGATCACAGACAACATGAGAGAATTTGTTCTGCTTTACTCACATATTAAAAAGAAAAGCTTCCCAGGGGAAAAAAAAAGAGAAAAAAAAAATCCGTAGCAGGGGAATTCAAGATAGGGTGCAGAGATCTGCTAGAGATAAGATGTGCTTTTTTTACCTTACTTAAATGTTAGTCCATTCAATACATGTTATTTTCCACTAACCGAAACCATTGATTTGTACACCCCTGTTACACCATGAGTTCAGATCCCTTTTGCCTTTCTGGGGTCACTTCCATAGGTTGTTTTTCCTTAGATGTTCATTATTCCATGTGGTGGTTGTAGGAGGCTTTTTTGCCTTCTGTAACAGCGTTTTTCCTTTCAAGACCTCGACTTTAACATGATGGGTTAAAGCAGATGGCTCTTGAACAGAAGGCTAAGCTGCCTTGAATCCCCTTGCATTCACTGGGGGTAAGAAACTGCACTTAGGCACTTCCCATGGAGTAACTAATGTACAATGACTTGTTCCTTCACTTTCTTGTTCACAAATATAAGATGACCATTAGATTTTAAAGACCTAGCAGATGGGAGGGAAAAAACGAGAGAGCTGGGTTCAGGGAAAGCTGCTGTGTCTTTCATAGCTTGCCCTTCTTTCTAACAGAAATGCTTCTACCATCTTTGATTTAAACTTAAATCAGTTGCTTCGTATTTTGGTGCTGATCTTAATGAGGAAATATGTGATGTAAAGGGGACTGGGAGATGGCCGCTTATATATAATATAATATGATATATGATATAAATAGAATATAGCTAATATATTAGCATGTGTTTCTTGACAGAGGGAGGTCTGTGGGTTACTACAAACGTGGAGGCTTTTTGTGGGATGAAATAGTCACCTCTTTTAAACCGTTGAATATAACATTGAAATACCCCTTCCAATTCTGGCCCCAACTACAACCAGGAGATTGGCTGGAGGGAGAGAAGCGACCAATAACAAAACCAGGGTGAATTTCCACCCTAGATGGGAGAAAACCTGTGAAGTTTGGCAAACTGAGAAGCCTGGACCCAGATTTGGGTTTTCTCAGGGCTGCAGGCTGAGCCAGGCAGGGACCCTCTGTTTGGGCTCATCTTCACTTTTCCCGCGTGTCTAATTCTCTTTCATCGCGTGCCGGGGATGTACCGAACTGATCTTAGCATTTAAATGGTCGTGCCGCCCCGCGTACCCGCTCCTGCGGGCAGACATTCCCCGTCTCGTTCGGCAGCAGCGCGGGAGATTAACCGGCAATAATGCAAAATCTTAACAGCTGTGTGCAGCTCGCGACGGGATCGCGCCGTAGTTGGCTGCTGCATTTGAAGCAGTTTGTTCCTGGTGTCAGTTTAAAGAGATTTTCCTGCGTCGCACCTTTGGTTGTCAGCTATTTTCAGGGGCGGAGTGTGGTTTTTGTGTCAGGCTTGCTGGTTTATGCAAAGGCATTGCAGGAACTGGGAAAATCTTCCCCCTTCCTTTCTGGACTGATGTGACTTAACAAAGTGACTGGGTAACCTCTGATTTAAAGGAAATGTTTGGAAATGTTTGCATTTACGGGACAGCACACAGGGAAGGTACTTCTTCTGTGATGTAATGTGTCAGAAAAGAGCAACAATGAGAGTTTCCATAGACCTGTTTAATCACATAGCCCTTCCTGTGCTCAGTAAGATACTCCTTGCTTTCTTGAGGGTGCTGTTCAAAAACATTTAGGTGGAAATGCTTTAGGTGAAAACTGTAGTTTCATGAAAGGGAAAGGTTCAGCAGGACTAGGTCACTTTCAAGGATATTTCCTACTGGAGAAAATAAAAATTACTCACTTTGTCCTCTTGTTCAGAAGATATCGGATTTTTTTCCCCACTGGGAGAAGGAAAAGGTGTTTAATTCTATTATTTTGCTTTCATCTAAACTTTCATAATATTATTTTTAATATTATATCTATTTCACATCAACATTTCTACACTATTAAAATGCAATGTTGTGCAGAAGAAAAATCAAAACCCCTAAACCCCCAAAATGACATTAGTCAAGAAAGTGTAATGGTTCCAAAAGTAATTTTTTTTGTGGAATTTTTACGCTGTGGAAGATGTTGAAGGTTTGGCCTCATTTGAATTTGAAGTGAAATCACATCTGGCTAGTTGTAGACTTGGATTTCATCCTCCAGAACCCACGCATATTGGGGAAGCATCACCCCTATTTTCATGAGAAGTGCAAGAAGTCACAGAGATACTGAAGTTGCGTCTACCTCGGGCCTTGGATGAGTGGGCCACCAAGCAGGTTAAAAGCTGATGTTAAAAAGCTGAGCTGGGACTCATCTCTGTGCATTCCCAGTGCTCGAACAGAAAATAATTGCTAGAAAATATCACGTGTCCTCGTGTTGCAGTGGCATCCTCAGCCCGGAGCAGCACCTCAATCCCCTGCCTCGGTGGTACGCAGCATGGGAGCCTCTCCACGAAGACCTCTGCCCAGGGCCAAGCGCAGGATAGTGCCACAAGTGAGATGGCACGTGATGGCTTTGTGCATAGGGACCTATGGGAGGGGACTGGGTAGGTCCAAATTTCCTGTCTCGGTCTGCCCATTGCTCGTGTAAAGCTTGTGCCTGATGTTGGGTTTTGTCCCACACAACGGGGACATCAGACAAGCTACGGTTTGAGCCCATGCTCAGATCCAATCTAAAATAGCCAGTGTGATCCTGAGCGCCCAGCACCGAGCCTGCTGCAGCTTGCCTGCGCAGCAGTCAAAAAACTGATAAACTCTTGGGTGTCCTAAGGGTTAATGAGCAGTTATAAATTAGAAAGGACCTCCTATTTTACTTCAGGGCATGAATGAAAAGCTTTCTGCACTGGCTGTGGCAGGAAGTAGAGGAAAGCTGCCTGCATCTCCCCAGGAGCTGCCCACACACAGCAGTTTGTCCTGAAGGACTCTACGGGGGTGGAAAGACATCTCCCCGTTTCAGGCAGAGACATCCCTGTCTTTCTAAGATGCAGAGCAGGAAAAAAAACCCAAACCCAATCTCCTCTCATTGCAAAACAAGCTAGAAACGTTGCGCAAATGCTTGAGGAATATACCTAGGAGCGGAATTAACAGGGAACAAAAGTAAGAAGCTGGAAACCTTCAAGTCTAGAGGGCTGAGGGCTCACAGTTCAGGGGAATTGGTTTTAAACACATATGAAAACAGAGGGAAGCAGGTCTTGTTCTTCCTTTTCCGATTACCTACACTTCATGGCCAGTGACTGGACTAGTCACTGCAAGAGTTGAGGTAGCTGTGGCATTTTCCTAAAAAAGTCTTCATCATATCCAAATTGATGAAAGAATTTTGCCAGGTCCTTAATTAAAGATCTGGGACTTTAAGGTCCATTTGACCATAGAGGTCTATAGAGGCACAGCTGTGTGCTATCCTGACTATGGAGGCTTTCTGGAAAAGATTTTCTATTCCTTTTAACTTAAGGAATTTTGTACCTTATTATTTTTATGGTTTGTTTTATTAACTGAAGCAGCAGCAGGAAGAAGTCTCTGTCCAGAATCCAACCATATATTTAAAGAAAAAAAAAATTCTTTTCTGAAGCACCCATTTCCAATGGCTATATTGCCATTTATCACTTTGACTTTTGGAAATTTTAGCAATGGCCAAGCTAAATTTGAGTAGGCAGTGCAATTTGGATAGGGAAAAGGGAATAATAAGGGATTATGACAGTGGAAAGGAGGCTGGATTCCTTAGGGAGTCTGACACCTGAAATGCTGCAGTAAATCGTGTTGTGTTGTATTACCATTTTTTTCTTTTTTTTTTTTTTTTAATCATAGCTATAATCCATTGAATTACATTTTTAACTCCGTCTCTTGCAAAATTATTTTCGTTTTGGGGAATGTAAACTGCTTGTTTCTTTTCACTTTGTTCATGGCAATTGAAAGATCTTATTCTCATTTGCACTAAAGATTTACAACGCAGCTGCAACAGATTGACAGATTATCTGCAGTATAACTTGTATAGTCACAGTAAGTAGATTGTGTGTCTGAGCCCTGCAGTTCTTGTAAATTCCTTTTGTGGTATAAAGGGATCTCATTACCTCAACTTTAAAGCGCCAATAAACTGTCAAAAGGTGTAAAAGAGCTTTACAGTTTGTCAACACTACAAACAAACTGTGTGTTCATAACCCAAGTTAATTAATTTGTGGTAAATAGGAGTGAAGACAAGATGCAGCCGGATCCTGGCCCTGTGTAGTCAGAGGAGAAGGGTTCAAAGCCTGCTGTCCCATGCCAGAAAAGGAAGATTGTTTAGAACATCTAAACAACTTTTGGGAGAAAGACCAACAGTCCCATGGCAGGCTTAGGGCTGGAAACAGTCCTCTGAAAACCCATTTAAGGAGTCTAATTTCTACCAACACTCCCATGCATAAGCCAGACTCTCCAGCTCTGCCTAACTCTGGATGTGCCTCATACTCGTTGCTGTCAGGCTTGGTTAGGAGGTTCCCTGGGTATCTAAAGTTAGGTGACAACATATGCTCCAAAAAGTCTTGTTTTCAGGTCAGGGGCATCTGGTTTTCATCTAAGTAACATGTCATCGAGTCACGTAAATTCTTAGACCTGGACCATCCCATAGATGTAAGGTGGAATTCATCTAACTAAATAGAAATGTCTGAAAGGCAAAAGTTCCTTTCAGAGCAAACTGGTGGTTAGGGAAATCGTTAGACAGTGAGATCTGAGGTTTCAAACACCTTCTGGTTGCCACCAGAGTATGAACAGGAACGCATCTGTGGATGCAGATTGCAAGAGGATAACTCGGACACAGAAGAGTGACTGTGCTGAATGTACTGCAGGGAAGGACTGTTGTATCTTGAAGCAGCATGTTCTGGAAACAAATTAACAGAGTTGAAAGATTATGGCCAGTAACTCTGGAAATGCTGGAAAAAACAACAGCCTCACAGGACAGCCTTATGGAAGAAGCTGAGTTGAAGAATGAGAAGACCTAAAGACTCTCTCTGTAGGTGTCGCCATTGGATTGATATGTTGTAGATGTGCGAGAAGCTGGTGACCACAAATGCTTAGCAGAGGTGAGCACACGTTTTGTTCAAATACTGACTGATCCCAAGACAGCCTGTGGGTTGGGAAGAGAGTTGGAGACAAAGAGGAGAAGCAGAGGTGGAAATTGAGAAACTCACGGTGAGAAATATGAAGGGGTATATAACTAGATAACTGAACGTCAGTCTTGGAACACAGCACCCTAAGGACAGTGTGGCTGGAAGAAAGAAGTGGTATCAGCAGCCTTGGCTGAAGTGAAAGAGGAGAAGTCAGGAGTCCAATGGAACATTCTCCAGAAGGAAAACAGTAGACACAAATTGTACAGATTGAGGGAAGACTTGGAAGAAGGCAGACCACGAAGTGGGACCTATGCAGCAGAACCTGGCAGGAAGACCTGGAAGCATAAAAAGAGAGGTGCAGGCTGAATCTGTGGATGGAAGAAAGAGAGCTTGGGCAAAGCAGGCTGAAAAAATCACCCTGCCTGAGGTTGGCTGCTCAAGCCACATGCCCTCACAAATCAACTAGAGAACTGGTTATCAGTCAGTTTTCTCTGCTCATGCCCCATACATTCCTGAAGCTATATGAGGAAGAGAAGTAGTAGTCTGGGAGATGTGGCATCAGACGGAGACATAGAAAGGAGGAAGGGAACAGATTTGAAGGAATGACAGGAGAAAAGGCAAGGCTGTGAGATTTATGTGTTGACTGGAATTGCCCTCTGGGAGAGATTGGGAGAGGTGAAGGACAGGAGCTACAAGAAGCTGAAAAGAAAGAAGCGGTGGATCAACAGGAAGAGAAGTGTGCTGGCAGTGGCTGTTGGAGACGGAAAAAAGGCTGGAATTTAATGGATCACTCTCAGTTCAAAGGAGAGCTGTTGTCTGGAAAGTTATTCCCTGGAGGATGGGAGATTGGTAACTGCGGTATCAACACCTCATGGTGTCCTGGCAGAGAGCTGGAAGTGACTCAGGGGGCTCTGACCTCCTCTTTTTGGTTTTGATCTGCTTCTCTGACCAGGGCAAACTAGCTGCTTTTCAGTTTATCTGTTTGAACTGACTCAGTTTCCCTTTCTTGTAAAATGGTACAAGGCATCTGAGTAGGTGCAATTCAGCCACCTGCCTCTGGAGCTAATATCTGAACAGTGAGCAGTAACTGAAAATGCTACCAAGAGTCTAAGTGTTGTTTTTCGGATGTGTTAGATTATTTCTAGCCGCAACAGGAGGCTTCATTTTTGAGAAACTGGGCTGGCTCAGAGGAAACTCACTTCCCAGATTTATCCCAGATACTTGTGTAACCCCAAACAAGCCACTTAACCCTTCTTCATCTTCTCCACACCTTCCTTTGCGTACAATGAGATTAATAACTTTATCTTCTGGAGGCCTCACCCATGTTTGCATGGAGGGAAGCACCCAACCGTACGCTCCTCAGGTCAATGAGTGCTGTGGTAGGACTTGTCTATATCCAGTGGAGAGAATCCCATTAAGTCTGGCCCTAGCTATCTGCTTGTGCAGAGTATCTAGCATGGTGGGCCTTAACTTTAATACCAATAATAGATTACAAACTATGCACCTCCTTTGGTGGCGAGTGTCAATACAAGTTTCTCTTCTGGTGGAAGCTGGAAGACATTCTAAGGCAGTGGGCAAGAGGTGATTTTTTTCATAAATCTACAGGGAATGGGTAAAATTAACACTTCAACACTTTGTAACTGTCCGGTCTGACACACAGAGACTTTAAAGGAGTTGTTTTGTGTGGAACAAAATTTCCCACTGGGATGAGGAGTGGGATCTGGAGTGGCCTTTCTCAGCTGAGATCAATACCACTGCTTTTTTGTCTCTCCCTCTCTCCCTTTCTACTCTGGAATGCTGACAGAAAGACTGGACATGTGCTCGGGGGTTATAAATGAGAGGAGGGAATCAGCGATCAGGGGAGCACAGGTCTGTACATTCGTTCAGACCTGAGAAAACTTGTGGATTTGTAGAGGCAGCCACTAGTCAGGGCAGCTGGAATTTTCAAGGGTCCTTGGCCACTGAAGTGCTTCTGAGTCACTTCGGGGCAATCCCCCTGCCTGAATTAGGAGACAACTCTCCTGAGCCTGTAGTGGGACAGAGAAACTCCTCCAGAAGGTGATTCAGAGCGTATAGGCTCCCCAGGAGCCTGTTTTTCCCATTGACTATAGGACGTGTCTCCTAATTAATTAGCTCACAACTGCCTCTCCCTAGTCCGTAGTTATCTTTTTTCAGAACCCTCTATTTCAGTTTTTCCAATTGCAGCAACTTCTGCTTTTAAAGCTGAGTGACCAGAGATAGCTCTCCAACACCCAGTTTAAATATTCAACACCCATTGAGGCACCCAGTGTACACCTGGAAGAGGAAATGATATTCATGTCTTTTGTGATCAGAGCATGGTAAATAATGACCTAATTTATCTAAACCTACAACACTCGGTACAATCCACACTTTGCTTACTGTAGACAGACTTTCTTGTAACCTGGAGATTCTAAGACGCTTCTGCAAAGGTCAAATTCTCATCTGCAGTTGAACTACTTAGGACTAGGTGAAATCAGTTAGTGAGGTCATACAGCATCCTACATAGGTTTAGAAAATGTTTTGTGGTAGGGGCTCTAAGAAATTAAATTTGTACTTTTTTTTCTTCTCTACTTAACTTAGAAAAGAGAGTGGCATTGTACACATCAGAATTGCCTTGTTCATAATAATTTTGCCAGGTCTATACAAGACTGCATCTTCACATCATGCTTCCAATAGGAAGCATAGACCAGTGTCTTGGTGCCAAGATGTTCCTTATGCTACAATTCGTGATTAATTCACTTTGGAATTTGCTTTCAAGTCCCTTGCATTTCTAGGTTGCCATTTGATAACACAGTTCTGCTCTGCTCAGCATTTAAGGGTGTTCCTGTCAAGTAATTTAGTAAAATGTTCAATTCTTGCTTTGCCTGCAATAGCATTTCAAGTCTAAAGGCTCTGTCCTGTCCCTTTAACATGAAGGCTCTTCTGCCTTAGATCTCAAGATATGTTTTTTTTCCAATCTGAGCATAGTTAATTATTAAATATGAGTTCAATAATTAAGGAGTTATACAGATTCATCTATTTTTCAGCACTTCTGAGTGTTTCTGCTTACAGTACTTTTTGGGGGGAAGAAATAATTTAAATATACCACAGCTGTTGGTCTTTTAAACCTTCTCCTCTCAAACAAGTCATTTATTTACCTGTTGCACAGCCCAGTCTCAATCACTGAAGGTTATTTTATGAACCTGGCATGTTTTATCTGAAATAGCGTTTGTTTTCAAGGGGAAACAAGAAAGAGGGCTCTGGGCCTGCAAAGGGTGGTCCTGCAGGCACACTGCAGAGACAGGGATCTTTGTTGCAGGGAATGCCCTTGAGCTATTCATGATCTTTCTAGAGAGTCCCTTGGTTCTTTGAAGCAGAGAAGCTGGAGAAGACCTCTGGGAAATGCAGGTTGCCTCCCAGCTGGAGATCATTCCCTCCTGACATGTTCATCAGCACATTTCACCTCCCCATTTAAAAGCTGGGTGTAGAAGTGCCTCTGAAAAGTGGCGTACCCTATCCAGGCAGCCCACCCCTGGTAGGTGAGCAGAGGCCTGGAGACTTCTTCAAGGAGCAATTTGATTTGGCTGTCTGCTAGCTGTTCGGCTGCTTGCTTACCTGAGTGTTAATATAAAGGACAGGCACGAAATAATATAAATTTCAGGCATGCTGAATGGTATCCAAGGTTATCTATGTGGGTCCGGCAGATAGGACAAGGGACTTGCATCAGACCAATGTCTTTCTGGAACAGCAGATAGAGGCCAATCGTACATCCAAAATGACATGTTTAGACACTTAAAATCAACCCACAGCGTATGACAGGCTCTCACCAAAACCAGAGCACTAGGAATATGTTATAGTTAAGGCAAAGAAGCCTCAGTTATGGTCCCTACTTGGTGAATTGAGCAGAAAAGTATCACTGACCAAATCCCGTGTGCAGTCATGCTGCTTAGAGTAGAGGAGAGTCTTATCCGCAGGTGGTATTGTATGTGGGAATATAAATGGAAAGCAAGGAAAAAGGAATCTGCTACTTTTTTTTTTTTTCCCATGTATATACTAAAAGTATTGGAAGTTGGAAGTAGATCTTACACATACAAAGAAATACCCCACCCCACCTAAATCATCAGGAAAAAGGTAAAACAGACTGTGGAATGGGAGACAGAGAGGGAGGCTGTGAGAGCACAGTAAGAAGTCAAAAAAGAAAAAGGAAAAAAAAAGGCGGGGATATTTGGATACCTTGAACACTCTTCTTTTAGAAGAAAAAAAGTCTTGAGAGGATTTACCTTAAAAAATTTTTTTTCAGAGCTTGGAAGTGGAAAAAAGCTTGAAACAAGCCTTTTCCATCAGAGCATATTTTGAAGGCAGAATGATGGTTTGCACTTCTTAATGATGAGGGTTGTTGCCCAGCAGTGCTGCTGTAGTATGTGTGTGACAGATGTACACAATGGGAGTCAGTTGTGTGTCTGGCCACAGATGCATGCGAGCACACATTAACACATGCACACAAATCAGTACGATAAACGAAATGTCCAGAGCTGGAGAAAAATTGTCTGCTGCTCAACATGCAGATGGCTGCTGTCAGTCGTTCGCTTTTATGTGAGTCCTAAAAATTCACGAGGACCTCTCAATGAAAGAAGGTAAATGAATAAAGATGATGAGACTGCTGCTAGTAAAAGAATGCACATAGGCTGATATCAAGAGGGGTTTTTTCTGAGCTGGCTAAAGCTGTGTTGAGGATGAGGTCTCACAGGGAAAATCTTTGATGTCTGTGCTTGTGAATGGTGCAAGGTGTGCTCTGGCTACGTCTACATCAGAAAACAGTGTGACCCAATATACTTTGAGGTGACAGAATATAAAGACTTGATTCTTCCTTTTTTTCATTCTGCTGTGAATTTATTGACTTGGAGGTGCTGCTCCTTATTTCCATCTTCATTAAGGAAAGAATTGGGACACTAGATTATAGAAACAGGATATGGAGAGAGAGAAGCTTGCTTAAAATAATTTCACAATGATTTACTTGATGCAACTTCTACCTTCAGTGATTTCTGGTGTTACTACTTTTCTATAGCACAACCAGGGAGGACAGTAACTTGCTGTGGGCTTGTTTTGGGTTTCTGTGGCAGGTTTTGGTAGCGGGAGAGGGGCCACAGGATTTTTTCTCCTCCTCATCCCACCGGGGCCGGGGGGGAAGGAGTGTGCGGCTGCGTGGTGTTTTGTCACCGGCTGGGCTTAAACCAGGCAGGGCTAAAGGTAAATTATGATCTATTGCAAAGGAGGGAAAGAAAACTACATTGAAGGTGGGGGTGTGAGTAACGTACTGTCCCCGGATGGCATTCAGTGTGTTGCATCTCACAGAACCTCGGCAAAAAGACACGTCAAGACTTAAAGCAAACTTCACGAAGTGAAGATGGAAGGGTGAAATGGCACAGTGTTTCATTGCTGGGGCTTGTTGTACACAGACTTGGTAGTATTGCTACCTGATCAGAAAGTAACTCCGGAAACACACAAAGTATGTTTAGAGAGGAGACATCACTTTATTCTGCGCAGGGTGCAAAATGGAAGATTTCCACAAATCGAGCACACCTACTAAGGTTTTCAGTTCATACTTACACACTCTAGTTAAAACGCCACGCTTATCTAATACATATGTTCCACCTAACTATGGCATATTCATTATGCTGAGGAAGCATGCCGTGTTGTTCTCTTGAGCAATCATCCCAGAGTCTTCTACACCAGCGCGGGGGTCTCTGGTGGTCTTCGGGGGTCCTTTGGGGAAGAATCCCCCTCCTCCTTTTGTCCTCCTATGGGCATGCCTCATCTGAGGACACCAGGGGCTTTGTTTCTCTTGGCAACCCCTCAATGCAGAAGAGGGATGTATGTCCTTAATTAACAAGCCTGTGACTCTGAAATGTCCATTATCTGATGCCTTGACTGTTATCCAAACACTCCTTAAGCATCCTCTGTTGTAATCAGAATCTTAAACTGAATAAGCTTTACCTTGAATACACATAATCTAAACAGTCCTTGAATAGCAAGCATATCACACTTCTCATGTTTTAGTTTTGTTTTTTTTTTTCTTTAAGCTGTCACTGCCTTCTTATTTGTTAATCAGTCTTTTGAAGGCTTGAGGCACAAAGAGGAGGGAATTTGGGAAACTGCGGTTGCAACCTTGCTATTGCCTTCCAGTGGTGGCCTAAGGCTGCTGATGCAAGGGGTTCTTCTTCATCTTGCAGTCATGGTGACCTGTGTATTCACACTGCTTGCCAAACCTTTGTCCCATCCCCATCCCAAGGGATGTTATGTGACCTTCACCTCACCTTCAACTTAAAGTTGAAAATATGCTTTCAGGTCTAGCCAGACTAAGGCTTTACCAAGAATATGTTTCAGCAGTATTTTCTGAGATTTGAGTTTTCTGGAAAATAAAATCAAAGTTACAAGATTTAAAATAGCATGTGATGTTATTTCAGATTTTGGATGAAAAAGGCTGAAGCAAATTCTTCTTGTAAGAAATGTTTAAGCCACTTAACCCAAGATTTCAAAGAATGACCCCTTGTTTTGGATCCTTCATTTGAGACAGTTTTGCGATGACCTTGTGTTGCTACCTGAGCAATCTGTAATCACTCTTAAAAGTTTTTGAAACTGGTGATATTTATCTTTCCATATGTCACTGAAATGTTACTGATAGAAGCATGTGTTTTTGTGAACGCAAGTTGCTTGTGAGCCTAGATTCACTGCATGTTGTTGTGGTGGCTTGGCTGGTGTATCTGATAATTCAAAGTGCTCTTTGCGTTCAGAGGACAGTGGTCCCTGCAGAGGCTGCTTGTCTCCCTTGGTTATAAAGGGCGCTTAAAAAGAGAGTGTTTGTCATATAGAGAAGCCACTTTGGAGGAATGAAACTGAACCTCAGGTCCCACTGCCTGTTGAGTAAACTTCTTTCCAGCATGGTTTTTCAGCTTTTCGGGACCAATAAAGACAAAAGATATGAAATGAAGATGTTGTTTGGAAAGCGCTGCGTTTCTGATCCAAGCAGATGTGCACAAATCCTATTTCGTAGCATTAATCCTGTCTCTCCTACACAGCATCAAAAAGAAATGAATGACTGTGGGATCATCCAAGTGAGGCAGTGTTTTCTAAGCATGCAGCTCCTGGTTTTTTATGTTGATTGACTTGCAGCTTTTTTTTTTTTTTTTTTTTTTTTTTTCCAGGCTGGATGCCCAAAGTAGCTTTCACACACTTGAAATCATCAGCTCATGCTAACGATAGACTACTAGTGCTCCAGGAACCTGTTGACTGGCAACCCGGTGATGAAATCATGGTGGGAAGGACAGGCCTTGGAGATGCACAGCAGCAAGAAGAAATGGCTGTTATTGAGTCTGTGAACAACACAGAGCTGTACCTTAGATCACCGCTCAGGTACACTTTCAAGGGCCAAGGGGATTTCTATAGCAGAGAGCTAAACCAGGGGAAAATTTCGTCAAGGTGAGGATTTGCAGTTTCCTGTGGGACATAATAACTATATAAATCCCTTTAACAAAAGTGGTTAGAATATTTCGGTTCCTCACTCTCCCTAAAGCTAGTGGACGTTCAGTCTTGAATGTTTCTATGTTTAAATTTTGTATCATAACCATGAACTCAGAAAACCTTTGAAGCAGAAAACACCGATGGCCAGTACAGTCCAGTGGCATAGGGTTGACAAAGAACTTTCTGGCATAGTTAATTTCTTGAGAAGCTGCAGTTGTTTCACAAAAAGTATCTGACTTCTGTTAAAAAAAAAAAAAAATCCTCCCTTTTTGAGTGGTTTGCTTAAGATGATTAACAACACACTTAAAGTGAATTGCTTCAGTTTGGAAATACTGCTTTTGTGTTTTCAGTGAGCCTTACGCTCTCTTCGTCTTCTGTACATGTTGATCTTGGACAAACTGTACTCCTTATCATCATCATCACCTGGAGCCCCAGTGTTGAAACATGTTAGCTATTTGGGAGGCAACCCAACTCCAGTGCCCAGAAAGATTAATGGTATCATTTTCAGAAATATTTGGGGCTTGAGGAAGAAAGTACTGATGTTTTTCACCAAAATATGTTTTGGGAAGATGAAGGAAATTCAAAGACGGAAATATTTTGGTGTAAACATACATAATCTAAGGAAAATTTTTGAGCTTGAGAGACAAAAGGATGAGAATCAGCCGAGGAGCAATATATCCAGCCAATATACATAGGTAGACTGGATATGCCACTGTCTGTGGTGAGGAGTGAACCCAGCTCTGGATTTGGGCAGTTGGAGTCATAAGCTAAAGGTAAACATCATTCTTGCCATCGGGCAGGTCCAGATGCTTTTGTGCCTTTTTTGTGTCTTTCCCTAGGTACTCCCACAGCGTTGGAGAGGGATGGGCAAATGGCCAAAGTCTGCCTCTGAGTGCTGTGGTGGCACTAATTAGCAGAAGGGTTGTTGTTCAAGGAAATATGACAGCGGAGAGGCTGTCACACCTCAGACAGTGTGCCAAAGCAGGTGTTACAAGAGGTGAGGAGGTCTTTTTTCACAGAATTGTGCTGAGGAGGAAAATTTGCCTATTAAAATCACATTGTGGTATCACTATGTATTAGAAATCTTTCTTAATAGGATAACTTTGAGACATACCAGCACCAGGAAAGTGAGTTTATCTTTCCAAACATTGTTTGACGTTGAAGTGTGAAGTCTTGGGAGCTGGACTGCATTTCATCGTAATATCTCCAATGTATTATTTTCACATTGTTGTTTCAAGTCATCTTGGGAAAGACCCTTTAGTTTTGCCTGAGCCTAAGGGTGTAGAAAAGAAAGTATCTTCTGAAAACATGTTTCAGTGTACATAATATATTAAATTTTTAATTGTGTTTACTATTTAGTCACTTTAAGAAGAAGTAAAAACAAAACAGCCCAATGCTGTTTGTACTCTTTAGTGTAAAATATTGAGATGTTGTTCAGTGTTTAGGGATATCAAGGGAAAAAATAGGTGATGGTTTCTTGTAGCTTATAGTAACAGTGGTGAAACAATACTAGGTATCTTGGTTCTCCTTTAGTTTTATCTGTATGAAACACCATGAAGTTTTACTGGTGGCTTCCTGATTTACACCAGCTGATGAGGAAGCAGAATCAGACACAGTTATTATAATTTGAGGAGGGTTAGGTTATCTGGCAACCCAGTTGTAAGGTTTCCTTTAAAAATAAAATGCCTTGGGCTTTCAGACTGTGACACAAGACTTCGTTTGAAATCCATCAGCCAACTGCTTATATTACTCATAGATTTATGGTCCATTTTCTGTGGAACTCATAAATATAGTCTCTGAAATGTGCTAACCGTTTGAGGTTTTTATTTGAGTTAAAGGATAGGAGGATTTCTCAGAGGAGTCACCAGAAGATGAGTGGGCAGTGGTTTTTGTGCTTAATTTACCTTCTTTAAAAGAAAAATGAGCATTACTGAGCATAAGCAGGCAGTGCCAGAATTTGAAATCCCCTCTGCACCTCCACTGAACAAGCCCAAGTTGCACATTCGTAGCCTGAATCCCCTTGCACCAAAATAACCTAAGCAGAGACCCATGGAAGGATGCTTTTCAGGAATATTGATTCCTTCTCCAGCTCTACAATGCACTTCCCTTGTCTTCAGACTGTGGGTAGTAACAGTTCCTCGCCAATCTGCAGGGACAGTGGGGAGAGCAAGAGTTTTAAAGATATTTCAAAATGTTCTCACTTCAGTGTAGTTCAGTACATCCATGCCCAATCTCCTTTTCAAGAACCTCACCCAAGGTAAATCAATGTCAAATCCATCTTCCCCATGCACAGGACTATTTAAAATTGAATACAAGAAACTTTCCAAGGCATAAAACTACCAGAGCTTCCTGCTGGTTTTAATGTATCTTCCTCTAAAAATGTCCAGACTCTTAGGGAAGGAACCATGAGAGTATTTAGAGGGAGTATTAAATATGCTGTGGCTATTTGTCTTTGGGCCCATGTTTAAGATCACTGCTGGAGACGGCGTCTCACTGACTCAATGTGGTGGGTCTCACCACGTTGCTTGGGGCACTCTGCACATCCCATGGTCACAACGGAGAAGGAACACTGACAGCTCTCCTTGGGTTGTCTTCTAGGTAGCTCCAGGTGTCTGTACAAGCGAAGTGAGAGGCAGCTGGGGTCTCGGGACCTGGGGGCTGTCGTGGTTGTGGAGGCCTTCCAGGGAGAAGCGAGTCGGCTCTGGATGGAGGGGGTCCAGTTCCGCCACATGGGCCAAGCGTTTCGGCAGTGCTGCAGTGCCCTGACTGTTGCCGGCAACGCACAGATGGCAGGTGAGATGGCGGTACTGGAGGTGGGATGGAATGATCTCAAATGTCCACTTTTTTCTACTCAAAGCTGGGGCAGATATCCTCAAAACCTGCTAAGCCCTTGAGTCATTTGTCAAATTGGATTTGTAAATGTCAGAAAACCTCACCCGTAGTCTAATCCCAAGTGAAACGTGATGGAGTGCTTTAAGCTGCTTTAGTTCCTTTGCATCTCTGGGCACCTTCTTCCTAAAATAGTATTTTGTTTTTATGCCACACCTCTGAGTTGGCATGCTGCTTCTAGCTCTGGAAATGAAAGCACTAATATACTGTGAGGGAGCCCAGAGGTGGCTCAGGGCTGTTCGGTAGCATAGGTCAAAATTTAATTCCATCACCTGAAAATTAAAGAAAATAGTAAGTTCTTTTGACTTTGTCACTGGTAAGTGCAAAATTTGTCTCTGTGGAAGCGGCAATGAGATCTCTGAAGACTGGTGATGATGGGAGCAAGTTAGGTGGGCTCGAATGATGTTTTAAGGGTACTGGATGGGACTTTCCCCTCCAGCTAACTCACACTTCTGCCTTCCCAATGCCATCTTCGTCACTGAGGGACGATCCAGGCTTCCTGGTGAGAGAAGGCAGCACTAGCCATGATGCTGGAGTACAGTGGGCAGGTCACCATGCCTGGCTAGACAAGGTGTACAAGATACCTACCCTGTCCTCGCTGCCCTTCTGACGTGTTCCTCCTCTGCTTCAGTCCCACTTCAATCATCCAATGGCCTGATAACATGCTTCACTCTTGGGATCCCACCCTACCCTTTCACTGCATCTCCTCCTCCTTCCTCACAACAGTGGACCACCTCCATTAACCCGTTTCCAGGTGAGCAAGGGTGGGCAGCTGCAACTGAGCAGTCTCACGAGAGCCAAAAAGATTAATTGCACAACATAAATGATGAGGAGCTAATATCAAACTCTGCCAACCTTCAGGCTGCAATGTGCTTTTTGCTGACAGCACTCATTTCTTTCCAGACTCTTACATACATGGCTGTTGTGTTTTGGACTCCTTTGGCCAAGGACTCCATCTGACCGGGATCTCAAACCTTAGTGTGGACAGTAATATTTTCTACAACATTTCAGGCCATGGGCTTCTACTGGGTAAGTGAAGTAGGAAAATACCTATCGTACATGTAACAGCAACATGTGCTGATTATCATCTGTGTGAAAATGTCTTTAGAGGAAAGAATGGCAGATCCTTAACTGTACCCTGAGAACGTTAATCACATCTTCTGCGTTTTCTGGTATTGGTGAATCTGGAATAAAGCTCCCACAATTCCACATGCAACTCGTAGCAGCTGTTTGCATTTGACCATACGCTCTGTGTTTGTTCAGGTCAGTCTTCACTTGATCTGGATCCTTTTTTTCGCAGTGTACGAGTGGAAGGAGATTTTTGTTTTTTTTAGGGGATTGATTTATCTGTCTGGAAGAGGACCATTATGCAATATTTAAGACCCCAGTTCAGCAATGCATTTAAGAGCATACTTACCTTTAACTTCAGCCATTTGACATTGAAGATAGTGGAGTGAAAACATATGTTAAAATTTAAGCAGAGGATTTAGCACTTAAATAAATTGGAGCTTGGAGCAACAAAAATGTTAAACAACAAAATATTTCTCCTAACTAACCATCAGGAGACTGACTTGCAGCATCTTCTGCTGGGATCTCATGTTGCCTGAATACCTAAGGATAGAGCTTGATTTTTGTTTTCCATCAGGGATGGGAAAAAAATGACCAATTTTAAGATAAACAGAGGGGAAAAAAAAAAGCCATCAGTCCTCATCCTGCAGTTCCACGCACACAGTGAGTCCCTATGCTGGGTCCTGTATATAAACATAATGAGAAGTGATAGATTATGGTTTAAACAGAGGAGACTATAAAATGAAAGTGATTTTATGCATCTTGCAGAGGAAGAGAGGTGGCTCAGAGAGATGCAATGGCTTGCCCAAGGTGATGCGCAGAGGCCGTGGGGAAGCAGAACAAGATCTCCAACCTGCCGGCATGCCTTGGCTCACTCGTGCTAGGACGTGTGTCTGAGTTAAAGGACTGTGTGCTGAGGCTGAATGTTTCCACTGAAGTTTCAGCCTGAATACACCTTATCCCCAAGATGTCTTTAATGGCTTCACTGTCAGCAGCTCCAGAGGGTCTGATGGATGAATTTATATATCATTTTGTTGCCCGTGAAGGAATATTTATTATAGCTGGCTATTTGCAGCTCTAGAATCGGACTCCCTCAGTGATTTCATCTAAACCCCTTATTTTCAGGGGGGTTTCAAGACAGTCATAAAAAGTCGCTCTGGGCTTAAAATTAATTGACACACCAGGTCTCAGCTTGGAAGCCAAGACCTCTTATACCACCTCAAAACATAAATGGCTGTCAAAAGGACTGCCTTAGGATCCTGTTCATACTCTGGTAGTGGTATTGTTTGTAGTAAATACAGCCTGGAAAGGAAATAGTTCCTAAATGAATCTTGTTCCAAAAATGGAGAAAGGCTCAAAAGACTGAGAGGAAGGCTAAAAATAATTGCTACCACCCCCCAAACAAAAATGCATAGGTTTTCCTGGCAAGAGGTTTATATTTGGTGTAATGATGATTGTGGAAGGGATCTGTCTGTATTTGGAATAGAACTTGAGCAGGTATAGTTGAAGATAATAATTTATGTTTGATAAACAAGACTAAATAGCTTTAATTTGCTCCTGATGTGGGTCAAACAGAGATGATCCACTTTGTATTCTGCTTCCAAAACGCCAGAGCAGGAGGACATATAATGTGTCCTTATTCGGGCTTGACCTGTACGCAGCTGTCCACTTTTTGCCATTGGATGGCACATTACTTCATGGTGTAGTTCAAATGGATATTTCTTTTTTTTTAATTCCTATTTCAATACTGTTACTAGATACGGGGCACCCCGTGACTCTGAGATGTGTGATCAATTTTTTGATTGATTTTTCCTTTTTCTTCTCATACTTCATTGCTTATGGGGGCAAACCCCCCACTTTTGTGAAGAGCTGCACCAGGTGTTTTTAAGTCTATTTAGAAAGTTTCTTACATGTAAGTAGGACAGTGGATGGAGACAGAGGAGCTAGATACAACTTTGAATTCTAGTGCTGCGAGAAGCATGGCTATGTGTGCATGGGTGAGCCACTTCCCCACTCTGAGTCTCTTTTTCCAACTGTAAATGTTCTGTACAATATTTCCTTTATTCATTTGCTCCATAAACCTGGAGTACAGTATGGCTGGTGTTATATTAATATATGACACCTGATACAGGGCCTTGTTCATATTGAATTGCAGAACCATGGTCTCTATTGCCTCTTTGTAGAGTATGTGTTGTAGTATTCCTTTCCCTGATCGCTTTTACCTCATTAGAGTGTAAGCTCTTTGTGGCAGAAGCTGCTTTTTATCATATTTACAATGTTGATCAGATCTTGCTTGTGGCCTCTTGACATTTCTGAAGCACACAGCCTTTCCCTCTCCATGCCGTGCACCACTGTGTTGAGTAGTCAGGTCAGTCTTTGACCACCTCTAGCCGCCTTCTGTGTGTTAAACACAGCTTTCTAAGTGCTTTTCAAACAGTGATTTACCCAGGGACAGTTAGCAGGGAAAGCTAATTCCCAGGTGGGCCATGCCAGCAAAGCAGGCAGGGCAAACCCCAGCAAGTTCTGTGACTTGCATAACGGAGGGTTTCTAGCTATATTTACATTTCTGTTTCTTTTTTCATTTTTTTTTCTTTCTTTCTCTCTTTTTTTCTCTCTTTTTTCCTTTCCTTATGTATTTTTTTTTTCTTTTTTTAAAGGAGAAGGACTGGAAGAGGGGAACAGAGTCAGTAACAACATAGTGACTGGCCTTTCTGGAACAGATGGTTTATCCAACATTGAGACACTGTCACCAGCAGGGATCTACATCAGGGCTCCTGACAATCACATCAAGGTAAGAAGTTCAGGTATAAAACGTAACTTTTCCTTTCTAATCGGTGATATCAGAAAGATATGGAGCTTCATTTATCTGGGAGATCATCTACACAGCATTTGCTTCTTGGCTGAGCTGTCAGAAACTGTGCTTGTGATGGGATATTAAAGCATGTGCATATTACAAAATAAATTATATTAATAGGCAAATTTATTACTGAAAATGTTACTGCACTTGAGTGGAATGAAATATTGCAGTGAGATCCTTCATCCTGGGATACTTGTAAAAGTTGTTTTATTTTCTAATACTCATGGATTCATAAAAACTGGAAAAAAATTTAGGCTCAGCTTCTCTAGACTTTTTTCCTACTTCTGTCATTATAAAAAAAAAAATCTCGATTTTAATGGACTGATGACACACTAAAATTCAGCAATATCAAATGCACCTCTGTCTGGATTTAAAATGACAACTTATGTACAGTCCAAGATTTGCATTCCAGGGTGAGAAAGAGAATGTTTTCCCAGTCCTATGAAAATGACATTGATTTTAAAAAAAAAAA
>JANXJC010000017.1:26086125-26108649 GCA_027564655.1 Leptodon cayanensis | reverse complement strand
CGTCTGTTCCCACACCCAGGGGCGTCCTGCTTCCCTCACGGCTGCTGCTTCCCCCAGGCCTAAAGCAATTCCTCTATTCTAAATAGTGATGAAACATTGAACCCTTAAAAAGCTCACAGAATAACAACCCTCACATCAAAAAGTTGAGCTCTGTAAAAATCTTTTTGTTCACTAATTCTCTGATGCTTTCTTTTAGTTCATACTTTTTTTTTGTCTTATTCAACTCACTTACATTTCAGAATAGAGTCACTCTTACATGTTTCATGGGGAAAAAATATGATTTTCTGTGATTTCAAATCATTTTTCATTCTCAACTATTTTAAGTCTGGAAGTTCACTGAAACTGACCTTTCTTACCACAGTTTCAGTTGTGACAAATGTACGTTTTCCTCAAAAAAAAAAAAAAAAAAAAAAAAAAAAATCCTAACCTGTTCTATTGCTAACCCACAGAAACCAAACCAATTATTAACTGTATGTGAAGACCTAATCCCCCCCTGGGCTTCTGTTCTAAGAGGAAAGAATTGCACCTCAATTTGAAGGTGAAAAAGAGACCAACACGTTTCCTATGTTAGTATGAAGACAATAGTACTTAGGAAGAAGGAGAGGACTTTTCTGCAATTCCCTCAAGGGCATATTTATCATTTTTAAGACCATCAAATATGGTTAAAAGATACAACAACTAGACAGAATCACATGAATTTCAGCTCCACTAAACACAGAGTTTTGTACTATCATGCACTGACTTACCCTGGAGCTGTCTACTCAATCGCCAGTGGCTCAGCTTTTGAAAAGGTTTGCCGCAATTATCTCTACGGGTACGTGTGAACTGACTGTGGTGGGTTTTCAGCACATTTGTTTAGCGCTCTGGGTTCACATGGCTTCATAGATACGCCCAAAGCTGCGTCTGTGGCTGTGTACCCAAACATCAGGGTTAAGTCTGCTCTCCAGAGGTGTGCTACTCAAGGCAGAATAGCAGATGGCCCTTGAAGGGTTGCTGATAAACCTCGTTGCCGGCAGTCTCTTGGAGTGAGCTATTTGAGGCGTTGCAGCAGCAAAAGGAAAATATGAAGAAGTTGCCTCGGTTAAAACTTATTATTAGCTGCACTTACTGTTCTACAGTAGTAAGCAGTGCTCAGCAGAAGACGTGAAAGGACATGGATATTAAGAGAAAAAGTCACCCTTCTTCCAAGCAAAACACCTGTGTCTTGCAGACTTTTTCTTAGTATGGTAATAATCGGTAAATACAAGGGGTGCTGGTCCAGCACCAAAATTATGATGTTACAGGGTTTCAGCACCTTTAATTTGGTCAAATGGCTCAGGAACTGGATATTGCTTTTTCGGTATTTATAATCTTAATGTAATAGGAAGGTTTGAAGAGTGTAATGGGAAAGGCTCGTCTTCCTACTGCCTGCTTTCCAAGCCATGAAACAGAATAGAAATTTTCTCCTCTAGATTTTAATGTTAGGTCATTGTTGGGTTTTCTGTTTGGGTTTTTTTGTTTGTTTGTTTTCTGATTGCCATCTTTTAATTACTGGTTTTAAACTTACAGGCTGCAATCTTTAAGGCAAGGATTACAGCTCTAGGTCCAGACTGTGTTACATCTTCTGTGTGTGATGGGTTAAGCTTTCCACAGTGAGCCCTGCAATAATATTTTCATAACTACTCAATTTACTTGGGAGCCCTAAATTTGCATCGGTGACTGAAGAGCTTCAATTTCCTTGAAAATCAGTGGTCTCCTAAACGGTGTTGAAATTGGGACACAGCAGTCACTCAAACCTAAGACTACAAAGACATTCGGAGACCCAATTCCCACTGGTATCCATTTGACTTAACCTCTTAAGTGCATTTGTGAATCAGGGTGTTAGATAAAATTTTATACTCATACAGTATAAGGGCAAAATGATTATTGCAAGGTTAGTATTTTTTTAATAAAATATGGAAGTCCTGGTTATCACTTCTTAGTGTCATAAGACAATTTCACTAGCAGGCTGGTTCTGTGCCTTTCAAATGCTATCAGCACGAGGAACTGAAGATGCCCCTCTTTGATCTTGGCTCTTTTGTCACTGAAGTGCATGTCTTACGTCCTTGGTTTTATTTTTGTGTGCAGGGAAAAAAAAAAAAAAGAAAAAAAAGATTAGTTTCTTATCTTCTTCTCTTGGTTCTCTTGGGCCCAGTGGGTCTTGGACCTTTTGTAGTAACTTTCTATTCATAAAGATTTAATGCCCTTAAATCCCAGAGCCAGCATGCAGTGCTTATGCATAATGTCCAGACTGGGTTTAAGAAATTCAACAAGCATCCTCCCTTTCCTTTCTTGCCATGGTGTTGAGGACTGGTAAACAGTTTAAATGAATGAACGGTGTGGAGATCAGCCAGTGTTTCCATGTCAGAGGAGTGACTGATGGTCATGCTGCTGATAAATGAATTTGTTTCCCAGTATCACCCAACCCAGCCATTCTCCACAGTACCGAAGAGGTGAGGCTGCATCTGTTTGGCATTGATGGTTTCTCATAATTTCATCCCTAGTGAGATCTTTTCTAAAACCTTCTGCAAGGTGAGCGCACATTGAAGTGGACCCTTTGTGGGTACTCCTTGCATCCTGCCAGGTTCTGAAACTGGGGGAGCTGTGCTGGGCACACTCTCCAGAGCTTTAACATCATCTTTAAGGTCAACAGTTTGAGCCCTGGTTATCTAAAAGAAATTCATGAAATATTTACATTAGCAGTGTTGTACGCTTAAGAGACACTTAAAACGTCAGCCACTTTATTTTACTGACTTGCAATGCATACCTCCAGGTATTTGGCATGCTTGGGGAGGTAATTTCTCTCTGGAATTTTGGTTGCACGGACATTCGTAATATACTGACTTCCACAAAGAATTGATTTCCACACAAAATTCCCTGCTTGCCTAAACCCCCTGCCCTCCAGCCACTAGCTGGCTGAATAAATATGCAGTTTTTTCCTTATGAATCATCTGTAGAACGCATGATTGGAGTCGCAAGTAAAAGATCCTGGAAATAATGTGACCGGACTGCAGAAGTATTTTGTTAAAGGAAAAGGGTCTGTGGCTGCACTTTTGGAAAAAGCAGCGGTTTTACCAGGGGATAGAGAAAGCAGTGCTTTGGGTATTGATACTTCTTTGTTGCTTGACAGATGTCAGAGATCACAGCTGCAGGGAACACACTTGGATGGGTCAGAAGAAAGTAATTGCTGTATGGAGGCTTTCACCTCTAGGTCATCAGGCTTGGCTTTGATTTGGACCATCAGGGACCAAAAAGTCATTAGTGTTTTAACACTGTCCAGTGACCAATGAATGGTAGTGCTGGGTGTCAGTCCTGATCTTGGAGAACAAGCTCTTCTTATAGCTGCAGTAAAGCTCATCTTAGACTCCCTTAGAGAACTAGATACCTCCAGAGAGCAATTAATCTTATCTAAGAATAGACCAGAAGAATTGCCCTCTGGACATGCCTATGTCTTATTTTTTTCCTGGAAAAGTAGCCTAGGTTTACCAGCCTGGACTTCAGCATCAAATTTTTATGCATCTAGGGTAGGTGAGAGGGATCGTGCCCAGATGCGCACATTAGCTGCTATGTGAATGCCATCCAAAATCAACTAGGTTTGGCTGCTGTCTAAATGAAGCAGTTAAGAGCAGGTTTTTTTTCCCTAGAGTAGAAAGGCTCTTAACCCAATGTATATAACCCACATAACCCAGTTGCTACAGACTCTGTAAGTACTAAACTCCTAATTTAAGACCAGGCAGACTTTATGTTCACTCATTTTTTATCTCTTGCAATAATACAAAGAATGCAACTCCATAATTTCTTCATTAGGAGATATTAAGTGACAATAACTTACAGCGCATCTTCCCATGGTTATTCACTTGCCGTGTTGAAAACAACCCAAAGCAAGTAATTTATCGCAGGTCTGAGTAAGCTGTTCAGCCACTGACGTATCCTGAAGATGCAATTCTCTGTTTTCTCTTGACTTTTAGTGGGTCTTGCTTTTTTGCACCAATGTTGTTTCCTTTTCCTGTATTTGCTTTGGGAGATATGAGAAAGGTATGGATTGAGAAGTAAATCGATAGACTGAGTAGTCTGCGATTTACTTTTCTTTCATGACATTGTCTTCCTGCTTAGAAAGGATTTTATAGGGGTAAGGAGTTTTCCACACGCCTTTTTTCTTACCTACATTTTGAAGAATTACGGCAATACCATTTTTCTGTCATTTGTTTCTATTGCTTGGCCAACCCTTGTTGCCTGGCTTGAGAACAGTTTTTTTTAAGAATTGCCCAAGGACAGCGTGAAAACAGGATGAGACTGAGGACACAGAAACAAGGTACCAGCTTCTGCCAGCCAGACTTACCAGAATTTGAATGGACCTCAGCTGGGATTTTAATTTGGGTTTTTCTTAAGTTTATTTTAACTTCCAGAAACCTGTGGTAGTCTTTTTTTCACAGTCACATATGCTTCTCTGCAGGGTAACACAGTGTGTGCTGCTGGGTATGGCTACTTCTTTCATCTCTCCCCTGAGGGACCATCCAAAATGCCTCTCCTGTCCTTCAGTGAGAACATAGCTCATTCCTGCACAAGGTACTTGGGGATTTTTGGTTGAGGAGATTTTAATTCTGTGCATGTTAGTGCCAACTATAATTGCAGTGATGAGCAGAAAAGGCTTTGCCCCTCCTTTCAGACTTCTTTTTTTTTTTTTTTTTTAAATTTTGCACTCTTTTAGGGGTTTCCTCTCTTGTAAGCTGAGTTCTCCACAGCAGAGCAGAATCAGTGTTTGACAGTGATGTGGTTGGGGCTGATTTTCAATGCCTGATTGCAAATGGTTTCCTTAGTAGCTTCAATAGGATCCTTTCCCTTCATTCACAAGCCCAATTTGTTAACTTGCATCATTTCCCTGTGCTGGTAAGAAGCTCCTCCACTTTACCCCCTTGTTTAAATGATCCTGATATAGTTTAAGGTGCCACATTTAACCCATTTCCTCATCAACCATTTAACAGCAAAGCACTGAAGCATGCACTTGTGTTGAATTGAAAGCTCTTTTTTAAGTATA
Organism: Leptodon cayanensis; assembly: GCA_027564655.1. Classification (NCBI taxonomy): domain Eukaryota; kingdom Metazoa; phylum Chordata; class Aves; order Accipitriformes; family Accipitridae; genus Leptodon; species Leptodon cayanensis. The sequence continues at coordinate 26,103,596 of JANXJC010000017.1, read as the reverse complement.
CTAGGCATTTTGAGAAGAAGAGGGTAGCATGCAGAAGAACAGATATGTGATTTCTTTCTTACACTCCTCCTTTAACATCTCCTGCAGGCCACCATTAGAGACATGATACTGGCTTAGACAACCTGGAGTGGCATTTCTTACCTCCAGATGCTTTATGTCATAGCAGCATGAATGCTCAACCCTTAGAGCTTGGCCTCTGATTAAGTAGATTGAAATGGAGACTAAGCACTTTGCAGTCCGATGGGATAAAATGTGCTGTATGTGTGTCAGACATTACATATAACAGTTGTTCCTGTAGCATCCAGGAATGGCTATTCACAAGAGCTTTTGCCTATACTTCCCTAAACCAGAAACAATAGTGAAAAATGATATTGTGCTAAAAGTCAGTGGATGGAGTCACCTGAATTTTGAGGAAATCTGGGTATTAATCTGGATTTAAAATCTCTGAGAAAGTCAATCCAAGGGCTGCATTCAGGAGTGCTTACACTTCAAGCGTACTCCAAGTTGGCTGAATCCAAGGGCTAGAAAAGCCTTATCTGTCCAGATTCATGTTGGGCTCATCTGAAGCCAACATTGGTTGAAAGCTCATGAGCATGGTGGGGGTGTTTTGCAGAGAGCACCTGCCAGTGGTACTGCACGCTGGTTGTTAGCCCTGGCACGGCTAATTCTGAAAATACTTGAAAAGAAATTTTAAGGATGCTCTCCAGCATTATCAGATGCTTAAAATCAATATTGCTATCCACCAGTTTTTGTTTTGGATTAAATGATAAAGTCTGATACAGAGAACTGTTATAGATTTAAAATTTTAAATATCAAAATGTTGAGTAGGAAAACATGCTCATGAATACACGCACTGTAAAGAAACAGTCTCTTTTGCTTTCTTTCTTAAACAGGTCTGGGTTGCTGGTGTACCCAGAATATTTGCCAGACAGCCCAAACAGACCTGTGCAGTTCAACAACTTTACTGCTTGGAGCAGCCAAGGTGGAGCCCAGGTACGTTTGTCCTGACTGTCCTCTGTGATGCTAAGGATCTTTACAAGTACATCGCTTCTACGCTGACTTCATCTCTGAAGTCTGCAAATAGGCCAGAGTTACAGTAAAAGCTCTTGAACCTGTATGTCCATGTCTCTCAGATGGAGGCTCCTGTTTTGGTGATAAAGCCAGAAACACATTTTGCGTGAGCTCTTCTTACTGCTTCAATGCAGAATCAGTGCTACTTTCATCAATAGCTAGTGTCCTCTGTAATCACCTAGCATATGTCTGCCACCATAATTGTAGAATCATAGAATGGTTTGGGTGGGAAGGGACTTTAAAGACCATCCAGTTCCAACCACTCTGCCATGGGCAGGGACACCTTCCACTAGATCACGCAGCCAAAAAAGTCTTCCTAGGGCCTCTGAGCTATTCGTAAAGATTGCAGTTGGTAGAGGGTCTGTTACCTTCATAGGATTAATCGTTTCCATGGGATTTTTTTCATCCTTGTTAAAAATGTGCACTTTTTTTTTTGTTTGAATTTGTCTAGCTTCACTTTCCAGCTATTGTAGCTCATTATTACTTAATCTGATTAAAAAACCCACACCACCCTTTATTATCTTACACTTTCTTCCCATACCAGCGCTTACAGGCTGTGATTCTCTTAAACCCCTGTCTGATGACCTGAACAGATTGTATGTGTTTCTCTGTAAGGCATGTTTTCTAGTTTAACCCATCCTATGGCTCTTCCTTTGAAGGTGTCCAATTTATCACTGTGTTTTTTCAGACTGGTGCAGTCTCTTTCTGGAAAAGCTTATTTGTATGAAAAGAAATAAAACAGAAAGATGTTTTGCAGTTTTGTTTTTGTGGTTTTCTCTGCCTAACTCGTAATTTCTTTGTATGTTACTGACCTAGCATACTTTAATAACTGAGTTTATTCTGCTTCTTTCCATGGGCTCCCTCTACGAACAATCTTCTTGTTGTTAGGTAATTGTAAGCAATACCTCTAGTTATTTTCAAGGCATCTTTCTGCCACAAACATTAACTTCTTTACCCTAATATTTTTTCCAGTAATAAACCCCCCAAAATTTAGAGCACTTTTCCCTGTCTATTATTGATTCTCTTTCTTACTATTCTTTTTTCTTTTAACATGAAAATAAGTCAACAGAATGTAAAGATTTTTGTATTATTAATTGGAAGTACAAACCAGACATTAAGGGGAGATTCTCAGATATTAAATATACAATCAACACTTGTATGTTTTTGCACTTCCCCTTTGTATTGTAAAGAAAGAAAGCAGAGTTATAATCTTTTTTTTAATTTATTATCATTCCTTTATTATGCTTTTATATAGATTTTTAGAAGCAGCAATCTTGAACTCAAACATTTCCAGATTTATGCTTGCAAAGACTTTGGCATTGACATCATAGAAAGCCTGGGAAACACTTCTGTAGCTGATAGCGTTTTAATTGGACACATCGGGCAAAAGGTAAGCACTGCAGGAATTATTTCAATGTCTCTTGAGTTACACAGCAACCCTTCAAACAGGAATTTGGAGAAATAAAAAAGCAACCTGAAGAACAGCCCCTGCACCCTGGCAGCCTTGGTAAAACTTAGATTTTAAATAGATTGTATGTAAAGATAAATACAGCTTCAGGATGAGGTTTGGGCACTGATCTGTTTGCTTAGTCCTCTAGCTGTCTTCCATGCCTTGGAAAGATGATGCCTTTAGCAGCAGCACCTGCAAGGGACATTGATTTGGTGATAAAGCAGAGAAACTTGGAGCATCAGTACTGCTCTCCCAGCCTGCTGGAACCGAGGATTTTGTTGCTTTTGCTTGCAGCAGCAGAAGAGAAATAGCATTTGATCAGCTAGATCCTGCATAATTTTTCAGGTGCTCCATTCATACTAGCTGATGAGAAACTGGAGATTACATTCTGCAGGAAAATTCAGCATTTTTCCCAGATGTCTTTTTGTTTCAGTATAGAAGTTTTGAAGAATTTTTTTAAACAAATTTGAAACAAGGACACTGATTTTTCTATTTTAATTTGGAACTATTAGAAGATGTTATATTATAATGCATATTCATGTATATTCTTTATAAAACAATATTTAAAAGTAAAAACAAAATCACATTTCTGTTCAACTCATGAGCTGAAGGATTTTAGTAAGATAAGTGTTAATTTTTTCCCTACTCTATGGGAGTCCCTACTTCCCCTACGTTTTTTTTCCAAGATTGACATGGTCTCAGAAAACCCTTGGAATTTCATAGAACCTGAATTTTTGAGAGAAATCATAATTTTTGTTTAAATAAGCTTTTTCTAACATAAATTCCTATATACCTTTTGCTGTCTGTAATAAACAGACACCATTTAACCCTACACAACTGGGTTTAGTTTACTGATTTGAGAATAATAAGGGGGTACAACAGATTTGATTTCTATCCTAGTTAACATTTTGGTTTCCTCTGCTCTCATAGCATCACTGGTCCACCTTGAACACAGAATGCTACTTACTTACTCGAGAACGAAAACTGCTGTCAAAATGTCATATTTTTATTTATGCAGTAAATATGATCTTCTTCCATCATTTCTTTAGGCAGCTGGTCAAAGTCCTTTGGGGGCTACCAAGTTGTTAACAGATTAATAACATGGATAGCAATGGAATCTTAGTTAGAACTGGCCACAGCTGCTTGTTCATGATTTTGAGGGCTTTTTTGCCCTGCTCAGTTTTCTGTTGTTGTTTATGAAATTAATTTTCTCTCTGGCTGGCAGAAAAAGAGTTTTAAATGAGTTTTCTTTAGAAGCTCACAGAAAGAAACCTCTGTAGTGGATCTATTGGAAGTATGTAGCTCAGATATAGCACTGGCCTCATCAGTCCAACCTTGCAGCATCCCAAAGACACAATGAATTTCTCGTGGACACCAAAGGGTGGATGTCTTTGTTTTTGCTTTGCAGGATCCATGGAAGGACTCTGATGTTGTACTTGTTAAGAGATTTAGAGGCGCTCAGCTGTGCCTTGTTTCTTGCAGTACCCCAGGGGGGTGATTATCTTTGATTATCTCATGATAAGAGCCTCCTTGTCATAATTTACATCTTAATTTATGTAATTCTCCCTTTAATAATGATGTCTCTTTAATATCAATTAAAACTTTATGACATTAATTTAATGGGAACCTTGGATATTCCTCTGTGCTAGCCCTTCCAGTTTTTGAAAGAGGTGCTTTAAAACAAGATTGTTTTCTGGAACTATCAGGGCATTTAAAAATTTGGGCTTTGCTCAATTAAAACATTAGTGGCAAGGCTAGATCCAGGGCCTGTAAAAGCCCAGGGAAAGACTTTCATTAGTTTCCTAAACATTCAGCAAGCCTTTTGCATACTTTCATAAAACAACTCATTGCCTTTGTGGAGCCAGTTGAGGAAAAACATTTCTTCCTGAAAAAGCAGGAGGTCCGAGACAGATGACGCACACTAGGGAGGATTTATCACCTCACACCCTTCTTCTATTTACTTATTTACTTCTATTTATTTAAATAAAATAAATTAACTAAAAAAAAACTTATAGAAATAAGAGTGGTATGGAAGAACAGGCAAGTGTAAGCAAAAAACCAATGGAGTCTTTCTGACTGAGATGTTACCAGAAGCCAGGGATTTCTGCTTAGCAGTGACTTGGAAGAAGATGCACAAGGACCAGGACCATCACCCCGGGTGTTTTGGCCTTGGAGTAAAAAAGGTCATGGAGCTGCTGTCTCTTAATGAGACTGAAGATAGCACCATCTCTTTGAAGTGATGAACTATAAAAGTCCATCTCATTCTGCATTTTCAATTAAAGAGGATGTTTTCACAGAGGGTGGGTTTCTTGACTGATTCCCTACTATGGCTTTTGAGAGCTGTTCTACAAAAGTGTTTATTGGCCTCAGAAATAGCACCATGCATTCCTGCCAGCCTTTTCCCCTCCAGGCTACCCACTAGCTCTGAGTACATCCTTCTTCCCAGCCTGTCCCCAAGATAAATTGGCACAGAGCTGTACACCTCCCCTGTGCCATGGCCTACAATCACCACAAAATCTGGTTTGTCCATTGTGTTTCCCATCACCTGTGGGTTTTGCTCTTCCTTTTCACATCTTACGTTTTTTTCTTCTGCCTGTCACTGATAAGCTTGTCTTCTTACTGTTCTCATGGACCCTGAAGTCAACCGGAGCTTTGAAAAGAGCCTGGCTTAAACGCTTGCCCCCATCCCCAATCACACAAAAGGGCTTTGGATCTTGGCAGTCAGGTTTTTCTTAGAACGTAAATTAGGATGATCATCTTTGTGGAGGAGGGAAATTTCCTGCCTGCTGGTCAAGACAAGGTAAAATAAAAGGGGCCCTAAACAAACCTGCTCACTGTGCCTTCCAGGTGGATTCTTTCTTCCCAGGGAATGTGCGATTTTCTTTCCCTTCAAATGTCCAACCTTAACTAGTATGCAACAATCCGGACAAAGCAAACAAGGCAATCGCTGCCCTGAATGTAATACTGTCATGTACTGCAAATGCTGAGTTAAACAGGTGTTACTTGTCAGAATTTGCAGAGCAATAGCTTAGATCTGTCCTTCGAACAGCACACATTGCCCCACAGCCATGGGTGTGAGTGCTGTCATGTCCCCGTGTGCCAGTTGCTGCATCCTGGACTCATTAGACTTGGAGACTGAGGTGGTGATATGTTTCCCAGCGCTCTTCATTTCTTCATTGCAGGATGGGACCTGTATGTCAGCAGGACTAAAAACTCCCAAAAGATACCAACTATTCATCTCCAACACAACTTTCAGGAACTTTGATGCGAACACTTGCACAGCAATCAGGACTTGTTCTGGCTGTTACCAAGGGCAGGGTGAGTCTGATTTACTCTGATTTAGCAGGGTTTCCGCAGTATTTGGCTTCCTCTCATTTCAGATTCAGATGTTCAGAAGTTCATAGTTTCAACAGACAACCATTGAAAGATGTTTCAGTTGAATCCCGCAAAAAGCACTGTATAGGGATGAAGAGTACTGGCCCCAGCTTTGCTTCTGTAATCTTGCCACTAGGCTTGCATCAAGAGCTAGGTTTTGAGGTATCTGCATACCTGCTTTGCTTGGGTTTCACTGCACTAAATAGTTTTCAGAAGTGTCACTCTCTCTGTTTCACTTCCCCAGCTGGGACAGAAGGATAATAGCAGGGAGGTGGGGCATGAGATGATGATATGTAGATGCAAGATAAATACTGTGCATGGTGTGCAGCTCAGATGAACTGAGAAAATCGCTGAGCTGGGATTGTAGTGGTACACATAACAACCAGTCCTCAACAATACTCACCCTCTTTAGGGTATGTATTTTGCTGACATGGCTGGCAGGCTGAATCAGAGCCTTTAGCTGCTCTGCTCTGCAAGGGCTGAGGTTGCAGGTTCTCTCTAGATAATCTCCCTAAGAAACAGCTTCATCATTTAGTTAAAGCCACATGCTGCACATGTATTTTGAGACAAAGGTAGCCTTATTTTTGTACTGATTTCATTTTCTCAGTGGAAGGGGTTTTTATACACTGACTTGTTAACTGCTTCTTCATTTTGGGAGGTAAAATTTCAAGAGCAATGATTTCTTTAATACCTATGACACATCCTCGCAGAATTTCGCCAAGCTCCCACCTCAGGCCAGCCTAAACCTTAGGTGAATTTGCCTAAGATAACATGTGTAAACTAAGTATACTTTTGAGCTTTGAAAAGGTACTCAAAGGCTCTTTGAAGAATATTCCAACTGCAATTACCTCTTAAATATATTTATATATAAATGTATACTGCCCTACAATAACATAACAGAGAAAAAGACTTCAGGATGTGAGATCAAAGGACAGAAGGAATAGTAAAATCTGACTCAGAGAGGCTGCAACTGACAATATGATAGTCACATAGTAATGAAATGCAGTGCAGGAACACTTATGCCAAAGCTGACTTGTTATGGTCCAAGGGGCAATGATTTTCTGACACTTCTGGAAATATTAATGTGTTCAGAACCCCCCTGTGCTTTAGCTTGCATGAATATTCCTTCTTTTTGTAGCTATCTTCATTACAGTAATGAAGAGATCCTCCAGCCACACTTTTCAGCCAGGGCTTTATTGTGCCAGGTGCTGTACATAGGCATACAAGTATATTTACACACACAATAAACAGTCCTTATCTGTAAAGAATTTATCTTATACACAAGGCAGAAAGGATCTGTACAAATCACTGTGTTGGAGACTATAACTTTTGGCAGTGGGACTTGCGAAGAAGCATTTGGGGTCACTGACAAGGACCAGGAGCAGCACCTCGATCAGAGGAGTGACTAACCACAAGTCCCATCACAAAAGGGTGCTGCACAGGTGGCAATTCCTACAATCATCTCTGTTTATTCATTTTCCTTAATCTACGCTTCTTGTTGACTGAGCAGACGTTTTTCCAAAGCACAGGCCAAGTGAAGCTAATCTCTTTTTCTCCAGAGACGTCTTCAGGCCTATTGAAGAGGTACCAGTCTTTGTTTCTGAAATGCTGCTTGTTTCCTTCAGGTGGGTTTACGGTGAGAGCTGAACATCTGACCTTCATCAGCTCACCTTTCCAAGTGTCCTTCCCCTTTCCTCACTCTGCCGTCCTTGAGGATCTCGACGGCTCTGTCACAGGGCAGAAAGGAAGCCATCTACTCCCTTCTACAGATATCCTTGCGGTATCTTGCACAGCCAGTGCCAACATCAGTCAAGCTTCTGGTGGCAGTGTTTGTGGCAGGGACCTTGTTTTCCACCGTATGTCTCTTCATTTGTAAGTAACCATTCGACTTTTTTGAAAAATTGGCATGGATGTTGCTTGCTATGTTTTATATTAAGAGAGCTGCTGGGTCTGAACACAGTCCTAAGACTCCGGCCTCTCTGCTGGGTCCTAAACTAGGTCAAAAGCCTGAGCACTGGCATATATTAGTCCATGTTGCTGTCCACATGGTCTCTGGCACTGTTTTTTCTGGCTACTTCTCACCCAGATAGTTCTCAGGCATGGTTTGAGAGATAGTACAGGGACCATTCCCATCTGGCAATTTGGATGTAGTCATCATGCTTTTGGGGACGAGAAATTAGCTGTGTGGACAGCTGCAAGAATTATCCAGGCCACAGGACAGTCTTTGGTTTATTTTATTTACTTGGGCCTACCCAAGTTCAGTTTTTTCTGAGGTTCTCAGCAAGCTGCTTATCTTTCTTACCTTGGTTTCCTACCTATAGTCTTGATTCCTGTCCTGAGACAATTCTGGCACTGTTAAGTGAGCCTTTCTAGTGGAGGTTGTGGTGTACTCCTATTTTGTCACTCTTAAAATACCAGGGGTATACAAATGGGCCTTTGTAGAAATGAGAATCTAACTCAAGGTGGACACTGACACTCAAATCTTCAAAGAGCGATTGATGGCCAAGCCCCAGAAACAGAGATTCAATGGGCAAATTGCAAACTGCCAAGATTTTCTGAGTGCTGAGCTATAAAATACTTCCGGATCATGAGGGAAACAGCTGATAATAAAATGCTGTCTTAAAAAAAAAAAAAGTTTGATTTTAATTATATTTTAAGTCAAGTTCTGAGAGGGTTTCCATTTATTCTTATTATGAGAGATTTCCCCAAATGCTCGCAAAGAAGAAGTGGTCATGAATAAGGTAGATGTTCATGTCTTAAGCAGAAAATCTTCATATTCTGATTTCACTGTTGTTAATTTCATAAACTATCAGGTTCATGTATTATGTTTCCTACTAAAACTGGATTTAACTTTTTATTATTTTATGGGGCCACCTCTCATGCAATGAATAGCCATTTTATACAGAAGATATAAGAAGTTAATTCTGTATTTAATGAAAAGAAAACTTTCCAGTAGATATGTTTCTGCCATTCTGTTGGAGCCATGCCTTTCTTACCCACCTCATCAGGACTTTCTGGTCTTTCATTTTGCTGTTTGCTTGCTGTGAGGTGAATTGAGTCAATTCAGATCATCAAACCTTGTTAAGACTAACCCAGGCTCATGACCTAAGCAACCTGTTTCAGTCTATACAGTTATTGTTTCCCATCAACACTATGGGATCAGACAGTGGTACACGGGAGATATGAAACTCCATAATAAACTTTTGTTATTGTGAGTGACAGAACTTTTTTGGCAACTCGATAATTGCTTTTCCAGTGTTAAGATGCTAGTTTTCACTTGATTTCAATGGGCACTTGTGATAATACTACTGTTTATAGATGGAAATGAAAACCCATTTGTTTGTTGTCTTAATCATCATAGAGGAACCCAAAGCATAAATGAACAAATTACTTTATGGGTGAAAGGTACTATAGTAAATCTGTGATGTAGCTCTTGGAGCTTATTCAGCAATCAAAAATTACTGGAAAGATTTGGCGGGTGAGCCAGAAATTCAATATGAGTGAATTCAAATTGGGTTGAAGACATATAAACTTAGAAGAACATGTGTGTTCACCATGTAGACACTGGCAATGTGTCCCATTACAGCTGATGGAAGCCTGTGTCCTTGATTTGATTGCTCATGGAGAGATATCTAGAGCTACTGAAAATGCCCTATGGTATTTCCCTTGGCTTGTCACTCTATGGCAGAAGGGTAAGGATCTCCTGGAGACGCTCTCAGATCTGGCATCTCACACCAAAGTTTTTGATTGCTTGGGACGTTTTAAGCAGCACTAGATTCCTCTGTTCCTTTGATCTTTCTCTTAGGGGCTGTCAGCTGAACTGCCCTTTCGGCTTCACTGACTGGACGTACTATGATGCTAGTGACTTATGCAAGCACAGGGAGCGTTTGCGCATCTGTACGTGAACATGTATATGTAAGTGCAGTCTGTCTCTCTTTTTGACTTAGTTTTGAACCCGTTCCAGTGTCAGCTGTTTGTGGCATGTTTTTTTGGCATGGTTTTGGCCCAGGACAGCTATCCCACATCCAGGCAATTTGTGTGTACAATTTAGAGGTCAACACAACCCAAGGAACAATCTCCAATAGGGCAGTTTAGGTGTCCCCATGCTGTTTTAGAGGCTGAAGGAACTTGATTGTATGGATACGACCAGGCCATGCCAGCTAGCCTCAAGGCCAGAGGACAGGCCACAGGACCAGTTAGCTTATCAGAAAAGGTGTAGCCACTAGTCTGTGTCTGAATGCTTACACACTCTATGAGTGGATGAGACATGGTCTTGTTGAAGAAGATCTGTCTATCCGTGTGGGTATAACCATGTCTTATGATACAGGGTACATGTTCTCCTTGCTGGTAGCTCTTCACACTCCCAGTAAATCATGTCTGCTGTAAGTTTGTAACAGACTGCCACTTTTGGTGGTTTTTTTTTGTTTTTTGTTTTTTTTTTTTTTTTTTTAATTTTTGGGTTTTTTTTAATTTCTAGAGGGATAGAAAATGGGTTTGGAGAGTCCGGCCTCCTACTGTCACTGCCTCATAGCCCACCTTTGTAATAAACCAGTCCTGGTATACAGCCAGGTCTTTCCCATCAGCTTTAATGGTCATACAGCTCCCAAGTGCTGTGCCAGCTCACTTCTGTAGCTACACGTGCCTCCACAATCTGGACTTGTTCCTGCCTTTGAGCAGCTGGCAGCTCAAGAGATCCATTGGAGAAATACTGTTCAGCAAAGTACTGCCACTGCTTGTACTACCCAGGGAGGACACTTGTGAATTCCTGGCATAAAAAGAAAGGGGGTGGAAAAGGTTTTTAGAGATCTAAACAACAGTCCTGCTTTTCTTCCCATGCTCATCTTCCCTTCCCAGTACCCTGCTCAACATTTCACTTTCTTTTTGAAGTACAAGCCTGAACCATTATCCATTTTTTGCTGTTTCAGATTAGTAGTACACAGGCAGAAATCCTGAAGTGGTCTGTCAGGACTATTAATAATTCACATCTGTCTTATAATTCATGTTTTAGAAGAAGGAGGAAAAAAAACCCTTCCCAAATAAGAGGAAAAAATAATCACATGTTCCGTTGAAGGGGAAAACTGTAAGACTTTTCAGCTACCTGCAGGCTTTGCATGTGATTACTGTTTCTCATAATGAAAACAAAAGTTTGCAATAAATTAAGAGTTGGGAATCATTCTGAGTTAACAAAAAGGGAACTGGGTAGAAGACAAAATACAACTGTGCCAGATGTCTTTCTGGACCAATTAACCATGATGTCTTAGGCACGTCACTTCTCTTTCTAGCTTGTGTTTACTTTGATTCTATGGACTAGAACTCTTTGGATCGATGCTGTGTGGGTGGATAGAGCATCTCAGAGCATTGCTTGTAGTGTGATGAGTCCTTTTGGATACTTTCACAACATAAATGTTAATAATTCATGACAGCTAATGTATTCAATACACCTTGTTCCTCTTTGCATCAAAAGGTGGTTAAGGAGCAAGTACAAATGGGAGCTCATCTGCAGCATTGCTGTTGAACTCTGGAAATGTTTGAGCCTTGACCTAAACTTTGTCTTCCCAGTAAATTAAGAGTTTTAGATTAGTCATATCAATGACTGGGCACTTCTCAATCAACCTTTATTTCAAGCAAGCCCCCTTTCTTTCCTTTCTTTATTATTCATCTGCATGAGCTGGGAGTCAACATACATCAAAGACGCTTGGCAGTCGGAGTGCAGAAGCCAGCTGTTAGCCTGTCCTCTTGAGGACTATGTACTTAACAGTAACCCGAGAGACTGGGAGCATCCTCTCTGTGCTGCTTCCAGATCCTCTCTCCTGAGTAGCTCCTACCAGCCAGATCACCATCATGTTAAGTTGAAAGAGTGTCAGCATGCAGCCAAGTAAAAGCGGTGAGTCAGGGAGGCTTCAGTCACACGGACAGCGCTCCAAAACGGACCTGGTAGAGGAACAGGGTGGGGAATTAAAGGAGCTGGAGGGGATGAAGAATGAAAGTCAGTTAGTAAAATATCCACAGCATTACCAGAAGATGAGGGGGTGGAGGAAGAAGAAAGGGTGAATTTTCTCCAGATGTATTTGAAGAGTGTTTGCAATAAAAAGGGAATAGTTTAGGATTAATACAACAAAACATGACTAGGAGCAATTGGCAGGGGTTGAGCAGAGAGAATAAAGATAGGTGGGTGACAGGAAAGATTTCCTAACAGTGCAGTCTTTTGGATTCATCTAATCTCAGTAAAAAGATGAAAGTACTGTTGCTTGGCTTTCTTTAGTTTCTGATGAGCAAAGAATTAAAAATCGTTCTGGAAGAAATCTTTTCTGTTGTGCTCTACAGGCCCTGGAGTATGCAACCTGTCAGACCTGCAACTTGCTAGTTGTACTTACTACTCGTGGTAAGGCCTGTAGTCAGTAAAACAGGGGTGCTATCAAAACCAGAGAGAAAAACAGATTACAAGCCTCTGAGCCCAAGCATTAAGCACTGAACCCACATTTGCTGATCATCAGGCCAAAGCGATAGAACAAGAGCATCCGCATTTTGGTATGAAGTCACACGATACAAGGAGAAGGTTTCAGGCAATACCAGTAAAACAGTCTCATCTCCTGTGTGTTCTCTTAGTCTAGAGTGGGGCATTCTCTGTGCTCCTCAATAAAAAGCGTGAGGGGCTTGCGATAGTGGTTTTTTTGCTTCCCCTGAGTTTCAGGGATGGACTCCAGCTCCAATAATCTTAAAGGCTGAGGCAAGTAATGGATTTTGAGAGGGGAGTCCTAGTATGGCAACCTCTGTCCCAGCAACCTCAAGCTCATTCCCTGACCCTGTGGGCAACTGGGAAGGCTTGGCTGTGGCCATGTTATTAACCTTCTTAGCCTCCAAAACAGCAGGGAAGTTGCATCAGCGCTGCCTTTTAGGAGAGATGCCCTTCCTGGGAGATGTCTGGGATAGGGCTGGTTGGTGCAAGCTAAAAGCATGCCTGGGACCATTTTAATTATTTAAGTTACTATGTGGGCAGCTGACTCTTTATCTTTGAGCTGTTTAATTTGCAAGAATGCATGTAGTATATTGGCACATTTTTTCCCTGAACCATATGTTTGAAAAAAAAAAAAGGAAAAAGTCTTTGTTAGAGACAAACCCTAGAAGCCTTTTTTTTTTTTTTTTTTTTTAAAAGACAACAAGTATCTTGAGCATTTCTTGACTCTCTGTCCTGAACTGCTTCACCCAACAACTTCCAGGGCAATGGGGATCCATTTCGAAGCTTGCATTGCTGTCACAAAAGCCTTCTTCACAAAGTCCAGTTGAAAGTTAAACTAATGTGTCACTTAAGCACCCTTTAAAGAGGGCTTTTATGTCTTTTAAAAATGTAATTGGAGCTTATAAAAGTCTTTATAAATTTATATGTGAGAAAGTTATTGAGTAGTCTGAAGAACAGCTTATGCCATGGCACAGCACAGCATGGCTGCAGGCTAGATACGGCTGCTCCAAATGCCACCGCTACCCATATTATCGTGAAAATATGAGTCTCTATTAATATTAAAACAAATTTTCATTAAAAAATTGTCATAACATGATTAAGTGACTTTAAAAGTTTCTTCACATTATGCATAATTTTTACAAGAGGAGAGCATTAGAATAATCGGCAGCCAGGCAGCACCTTGCGGCAAAGGGGACTCCAAACACTTTGCGGCTGCGCACACCAGAAGGAAGTTTGCCTCTTGTTCCTTTCATTTGCTTTCCCCTTCTCACTGAGGAAACCTGGGACTTGCTCAGCACCAGTCTTGTAGTTTCAAACCTTTTATTGCTTCCCTCTTCTCTAGCCTGCTGCAGAGGAAAAGATTAACTTTCTCCTTTATAGCCTCAATTCTTAAATCTGGTCTAATATCCTCTCCTGTAGTGCATGCATTCAGTTGCTGCAAACCCAGCCGCTGCTGATGGGCTAGTGTGAAAAGAATAACATACCCCCTACCTCCGTGTCTTTGAGTCTTGAAGAGAGTTCAAATGGTTACTCTAGTTTTGCTTTTCCTTTGGTATTTACTTACTGTGGTGCCTTCAGATGAGCACCCACCTGCTGTGAAACACCCTTACAGTCACACGTCTCTCAATGTGGACATGCTCAGTTGCTCTCTGGTCCTGTATCCCCCCTGTGTACATGACGGTATTCACACACAGGGCAGCTTACACACTCACTTGGCCTCATAACCCAGCCCTCTCAGGGCTCCCGTGGTGCAACGTGGAAGGCAAATATTATATCGTTGGCTGTTGACTGTTCAGTTAACCAACACATCAGCTAAACTTCAGAGGCTCAGCTCTTACTGCTCTATATTTCTGGCATCTGAGATATCTTGCCAAAACAGCCGAGAGAAATTTGGTTCCGAGTGTAGGACCCCTTTCCATTTACCCTGCAGCCTGGAGTATTGGCAGCAAAGCCAGATCCTGAACAGGCTTATGAGTATGCAAGAGATGATGTTTCCCCAGGCCTACCACCTCAGCTCGACCATTGTCTGCAATTTTTCTGGGTGCAGGGAGATATGTCTATCATTGAGGCAACATTTGCTAGCCCTACACTTTCTTTCCTTGCAAGAAAAAGCCTGACAATCCAGTTGGATGCTTCTTGAGGGCTGGAGAGATGCAAGACATATGCCAGCTGGGACTCACTGTCATAACCAATGTATTATTAGCCCTAAAATTGTGTTAATTTGTAGGGGACTGCAAGTGGGCAATGGAGGTGCAGTAAAACCTTGCCTAGAGTGCCTGTGTCCAGATTTTCAGATCCACTTTGGATGCTTTAGAGCTCTGCCCAACATGGGATAAATGGAGTGACAAAGTGGTCTTCTGCAGATCTTTGCTATGCTTACACTGCAGAGATGTTTGGACTGCTTCCTTACCAGCCACTTTCCAGCTCAGAATTTGTATCTGATTTTAGTTTTCCTTAAAATATCAGCCTGTAAACTATAGGAGCTGGGGAACTGATTTAGGAAGAGAAGCCAGGGGTAGCAAACTCAAAAGCTACTGTAAATGAAGCCATCTTAGTTCGTCAATCACAACCCTCTCTGCTCCTGGGAGATCATCTCAATTCTTCATTTACTTCAAATTCCGAAGGCCTATCTCATAGTGGTCACTCAGGATCAGGGACAAAGATCTAGTTATTTTTGAAAAGATCCATACATGCAAAAACTTGCTGATGGTAAGGGTTCATAATATAAGCCAGATTTGAATCATGTCCTTGGTCTCTCAACAAAGATACACACATTTACTTAAAACAGCTGAAAATTCTTAATTCTTGGCAATTAAAATGAAATGAACTGGTTTTGGGCCCAACATCAAACCTGTAAAATGTTTGGTACGGTCATAATTTGGAATTAGCCTCCATTTGGCCAGCAATAAATTGGACTGTGGATATAAACATTTGGTGTCCCATTTGAAGTTCAATGCTATATTGTTTCCTGTTTTGGAGAGGGTTAATCGTATTGGATTATTACACAAATGTATCAAACAGAAAGCATTTAGACCTAAACACAGCGTCTGCTTTCATACACAAAGATATGGACCCTTAGGATAAGTAAGTTAATGGTAAACATAAACAGGAGAGTTAATATTTGTTCTACTTGATGTTGTTGATTGGTTTAACAAATCCTTTGTGGCCCATCTATGTTGAGCAGTTCTGCACAATGCACTTGAGCTAAATTACATAACAGTTTATACAATCACAATTGGTAAATTGTGGCTCAGGCTGTAAAGTCCTATCCAGTAATCCTGCCATATTTCTAAAGCAAATTGCTCCTTAATTGAAACCTGCTTCAATATAAAAATACAGCCTTTTCAATGAGTCATCCTTTTTTTTCCCCTTACACTTTGTAAAGGCTTCCAGCAGTTTAAAGTGAGGGTTAATTTTGCATTAAGACCATTGCCTCCTAGTTTCTTTCAAATAAAGCCAGGGGAAGTTCAGGGGAAGGCTCTTTCCTCTGATAATGAAGCTCTCCATGTTAATGATGCGTGCAGGCTCCCTTGGATCCTCTGAATTAGAAATACTTGTGTGTGTGCGTGCTACTCTGCTTCATTAACATTAAGGAGAGGTAGATTGGTGGCTATTTAGGGCACAGTGAAATTGCTGGCTATTTAGGGCAAATGGAAATGGTGCTAATTGTGGCTGGCAATTCCATTAGTAGGGTACTTCCATTTTGGTGTCTATTTGGCATATAGGTGAAAAAAAAAAGCACACTGACATCCTTTCAAGGGGAGTGTAGTCTCAGGCTCATTGTTGTCTTGTAGCAGTTAACTTCTATGCAGAGCTGCACAGTTTTTCAGGTTCCCCAAATTTTTGTTTTGGTGTGCTGGCACTCTACCAGGAGTGGGGTACGTGTTTGTGGGTAGCAACACCTTGACCAAGGTATGTAAAAGGCAAGGACACAGCATTCCAGGTCAAGAAAACCCCAGAGACGTCAGGCCATAAGATATCTCCTGCTCCCTTTCCTTCCTGGGTCATGAACAAACTTCCAGTTGAAGGTCAGGGAATCCAGACTATCATGGTTTGAAACCAGGCAAAGCCTTCTTCCTCAGAAAGGTTTCCGGTATAAAAAAATGGCATTTTCAAAACAAAGATTCTCCAGTGAAAGCTGCCTGTCTCTCTATCCCAAAGACAGAAAAAATAACTGAAAAAGAAAGTTGGTAGTGTCTGAAGCAGGCAAAAGTCTATCCTAGCTTTGAAGTCCAGGGAGAGAGGACTTGTCTGTTATAAGTAGGCATACTGGGAAAGATGTATTTCACTTAACGGTAGCTGCCTGGAAGTTAACTGTCTAGTTTAAGATATTTATTTGGGGTGCCTTTATAACCTCTTGTCAAGATTGGTGTCCAACAGAGTTGCATTCACACTTAATTCACTAGCTAGTGAATTTACATTCACATTCACTAACCAGTGAATCTACATGGCTAGTGTGAAATTGCCACCTAACTTTCTGACAAATCAATCAGATGATGTGTCTCCCTCCCTGTATCCCAGCAGGATTGCCCATTCCAAGCTTTTTTCTCTGTCTTTAAAACTTCTTGAAGGTTCCAGGGAGAAGCCTCTGAGAAGAGTGATTCAAACTGTCTCATCAGACTTTTCCAGTGATGAAGGGTAAAATGAGTAAAGAGCAAAACCAGGGGGATTTACGTTGCACTGAGTCTCTATCGCTTTCTGTGGTGCTGTGCACCTTTGTAACTCCATAAGGCAATTTTTGATGTGCAGGAGAGTTTAATGTTGCACCACATTATGTGTGGTGTGCTTCTCCTGCTAGAAATGTTTTCCTGTATACCTGTGCAGGTGCTGATAACTGTGGCAATAATGTGTTTGTTGTCATTTACTTGCTTAATTAGCAGCCTAATATCCTGGTCCAGTTAATGCCTATAAGAGGAGGTTTATTAGTAGTACGAAAGCTGTTTAAGCCTTATAAACTCCTTCCAGTCAGTTTCATTGGTCTGCCAATATCTTCCAGTTGAGTGATTCTTTGCTGATTCACACTTCTGTTTCCCATTGCTGTTTCTCAGCTGAATGTTTCTGGGTAACCAGAAAGTCCTTTGCCAAAGTGACAGCCACCAGAATAACACCCCCCCCCCC
>JANXJC010000017.1:26042944-26086025 GCA_027564655.1 Leptodon cayanensis | reverse complement strand
CATGTCCCCCCCCCGAACTGATTTTAGAAGAGAAAAATCTGCAGGCAACCCTCCTCCAAGATGAGTGCTATTGTAATTATGTATTGTCTACAAAGGAACAAGGGGAAAAACAACCAAAAACTGTAAATACAAACAGGCAAATTGCAGGATGACATGAGTTTTATTACTGTCTATCTTGAGTAAGTAAGCCATATCCAGTATGGAGGGTTGGGTAATATGCTGAGATGTCTAGTTGTAGGGTAATACTCCAATAGTTAGAAATACCATTTTAGATATGCTTAAAAGAGGTGGTTTTTTTAAGCTTAGTGTCAGCTCAAATGCCAAAACTGACTAAGTGGACTAAAGGTGAAACTGCCAACTTGCCTTGATCTTGCAGCAGTACTTGATTCAGGTATAAATCTGCTGCATTCATCTTTATGGCAGAATCATGGCCCTGGGATACATTGGCAAGCCAGCAAGACT
Source organism: Leptodon cayanensis (assembly GCA_027564655.1). Classification (NCBI taxonomy): domain Eukaryota; kingdom Metazoa; phylum Chordata; class Aves; order Accipitriformes; family Accipitridae; genus Leptodon; species Leptodon cayanensis. Next base: position 26,085,563 of record JANXJC010000017.1, on the reverse strand, counting down.
TCTCCTCAGCTGACGGTTAGATCTGCAGTCCTGGGACGTGTATCCCTAGCAATTCCTCAGGTATAATGTGAAGAATGCAAGAAGCAGGAAAAAACTTGTGAGTTGCAATTGTGCAGCTGCAACCCCAACTTTCTTATAAGCATGGCTAGTGGTGGCAGGGCTAGGGGTAGGAGATGCTGGTGATGATGGGGTAAGACCCTTGCTAGAATTTTGGATACTTCCATCAGAGCTCCTCCTGTATCTTTAGTGGCATAGAGAACCCTGCACCAATCCCTTTGCAAGCCAGCTGGGATCATGCTCAGAGTGAGGAATAATCTCTGCCAGTTGCTATTGAGAAGAGTGCCAGAATGAGATGCCTCAGATTCTCAGACAAGCTTAGGCACTCTGTGTGTGTGTGTGAAGTAAGAGGACACAGAGAAGGTTCTTAGGCTAGGATTTATTCTTCCTGATTTTTGGTATCAAAAGGCAATTTCTAATGTGGAAGTTTTGTCACCCAAATTCGTTCAGGTCATGGAGAAACATCAGCTCCAGACAACATTTTAGCCCACCTCACATCTGACATCCTCTGGAGGAGCTTGATGCTCTTGTTGCCTCTAGAAGGAGAGGAGACCTTCCCAGGCTTGTTCCAGATGTGAAGCGATAACACAGTGTAGCTAACCAGAGCATAGTTTCAATCACGGTGTCCATCAGTTTCAAGAGCTGTTGTAGGAATGCAAGATGCTGGGGACTGGAAGTAAGAACTTTGTTTTGAAGAAGCAGTTTATGATCAGGTGTCCCTGATCAAGCAGACATGAAGACACAATGGATATTCAGAAGGGTTAGCTTCATTTCAGCTTCATCTTTTCCTTCATGTAGTTTGCTGCCTTCAGTAAAGCAGTTCCTGAAAGCAGAGTATTCTGTATCTCTTACACAGCCTTCTATCTTGGGGAAACTGGTAATCACAGCAGTGAGAGGTTATTCTGCCCAGACACCCAAATAATCAAGATCAGTTTAGCATAATTTGAAAAAAGTCTTTGTGCAGGAAGAAGACAGAGCCTGCCCCTGCAGAGGAGGTCAAGGTAGGTGGTTATACCCATCCCAGTTACACTGTGCTGCTTCCTATTTTTAGTAGAGAAAGGTCTCCAGAGGCCTTAAATCTAAAGAGTTTATGCCCACTCGTGATATCATTACTGCTGTTGATCTGTTCAGTGAGTTGTTTTTCTCTGCCTGGATTGGACAGAAATTAGGAGTGGAAAGTTCTAGGGAAAAGGGGTTTGAGTTCTCATCTGGATGCTCAGAAGAACTGCTGTACTAAAAGTCCACCCGTTTTGTGAAGGCTTTCATCAGTCTGCAGCAGCCCCAGCTTCATACTGCTTTCTGACCTGGGTGCAAAGCAGCTTTCTGAATTATGCAGGATTTTTGCACCTTCGGCTTCGATGAAAATTTTGACTGCTCAAATGAGAGTGAGTAGTCCGAAAACTCAAATTTCATGAAGATAAAGATCGTAAAAGTTGAAGCTGAGGCTCATGAGTCTGGTGGTGCAGTATTTGGTACCCTGGCTGTTGCCATTGCTCTACTTTGGCACAAGCTTTCCTCCTCTGTGCCTTTATTCCACCCTTTGTGTCTCTTTCTCTCTTTCTCTTTTTATGGCACTTCAGGCAGAGATTGTTTCTTACTGTACTTGTAAAGAACTGCACAAATGAAGTCACATTCTGAGAGAGCGTCAGCATATACTACTGTAATTCAAATAAAAACAGAACTGTATAAGTTGCAAAATGAGAAAGTTCAGTTCAGTGAAAAAATGTGATTATATTTTTTTCCTCCAGAAAAGAGGCTCCAGACTTTCCCTATAATTTAACTGTGACTGACAGTAGGAATAAGACAACCACAGTCAATTATGTCCCTGATACTTTATCAAACCTGTATGGCTGGATGGTTCTCCTCTTGGATAAAGAGACTTACGTGTTGACATTTGACAATTCTTTGGCCAGCAAACAGCTCCAGGTAACGTGGGAATTTTTTATAATTTCAAAATTATATTTGGAAGAGATAATCATGCTTTCATCTTTCTGGGTGAGCAGAGAGAGGAAAAAAAGTGTTAAGTGCACTGAGAAAATCTCTACATATTTTTAGACAGGGCTTAGATGTGATAACCTAGTCCCTGAAGCTCTCAGTAGTAACTTGGAGCAGGAAGATGATTCTGGATGTCTTAGATGAAAGTTCAGTGTGATGCTTAGGAATCAACAAATTTTCTACTACCTTAAGACGTACTGAAACATGGTTTTTAGAAGACATTGTTGCTCTGCGCCATTTAAAGGTGATGAGCAGAGCTGATTCTATCTGCATTTACCATCACCTTCTGCTTAATTTTACATCTCTCTTCCATGTTTCCAGCACATATTTTGTAGAAGAATATGTTGCCTGTGAGGAGCACCATCCTCTTTATCCCTTTATACTGCACTCCATGGAGCTTTAATCACAGACACAGGCATGTTTATTTTGGTTCCCTCTTCTCTAGTATTCAGTGACATTTAGCAACTTCATGCCTGGGAATTACTTGCTGGTGGAACACAAGGATCTTCCTGCACATCTGGAAGTTGTGGTGTCCTGTGGGACAAGGACCGGACAACCACTCCAATCGCTGCCTTCATACGGACATCATAGGAGCTGTGACTGGTATCTTGACAGCAGACTGGGGAAGCTAACCTATTTGGGTAAGTGCAATACGAGGGATGCAACGTACCTTTTTGTTCAAGAATGGTGACAGAGCTGATATCTTTTTAATTTAAACCCCCAAACTATGTAAGGCCTTAGACACAAGGCCATCTTTCAATGGCCTTTCAATAAGTGAGAAGTCCTTCAAAAAGATCAAATAGGCAAATGCATGCACATCAGGTCCGTCTCTATCTGATCTGATTCCTGATCTATCAACAAAAGGAATGTATCATGAATAGAGGGCGATGTGACATCAGTAGAATTTGAATTGGTGTTTTGGAGAGGAAAAGGCATTAAATTCCACTAATGATCTCCATTGTCAGTTGGTCCCATATCGCACGTATCATCAATAAATCATGTGCAATCTATCTAGGCTGAGCCCACTGAAGGCAATAGGATTACTGGGTGAGAATTTTTCCCATGACTATAAACTTCCAAAGATGTCATAGACCTTTACATTTGAGTATGTTGGCTTTGTACACTAGATCATGAAGTGTGGTGGTCATTTTTTTAAGAAATTCAGACATGTACTGATATTTATTCAAGTTTCCTTTATTCTTTTAAATTTGGGACATTTTCTGCAATTCCTATTCTCAAGCAAATAATGATATAAGGGTCTAAGTTCTACATGTAAAAGGCAAGATAATGATTGTTGTCATTATTAATAATAGTAGAGCCAGGAATCACAAAAACATTTCAGTGCCTTTGAGAAGCATAGCTTATCCTTCGTGACTGTCATACAGGGAAGATAAAGATGCTGATTTTCACAGTAACAGAAAATTTTGTCACTGATCTAATCCATTAGTTTTAATGAATTTCTCTTGATTTGCACTGATGAGATGACATGTAAATGGCTTTCTCATGTAGGGTCGGTTTAGGAATGAGCAACTAGAACAATCAGTGGGACAGTGGAGAGGAAAACACGGCTGGAATGAGGGCAGGCAATCCACTGAGCTTAGTCTGACAGCAATGAAAATCATCCAGTGTACATTTGAGGAGAAATGGGAAAGCCCACACCTTAACCTCAGTCTGAGGGTCACACTTTTTGCATCCGTCTCTGGTCCTACGGCCAACGGGCTTTGCACGGCTTGTATCCATACAGCTTAACATTTTATCTCTCAGAAAAGGCTGGATGCACCCAGGCTTCACATTAGGAAAGATCCTTGTCCTGTGCCAACTCCCAAACCGTAATGGTCACCATCTGGGAGAGTGCATTGGTCTGGGCCAAAGCTATGCCAGGAACTTCACCAGCAATATAGCCATGTAGATTATTGGGATCCAGCTCTTAGTCCCATGTCCTGGCCCTGTTTGGATATCATATAGATACGGATTGGCTAGTCTAAATATAGCTGTTGAGTCTAAGCCTCACCCAAGATCATGCCAGGTATCTACTGAAAGAATAAATATGTTTTTATTATTTCAGTTTACTGATAGTGTAAATTTGTTCTTTCAAATATAGAAGTCAATTGTTTTTCAGCTTGCATATCCTGAATTGAACTTTCATAAATAGGGCAGCATGGGAAAGCTCAAAGGATGACACCTATTATCTTGACCTCTTACTACTGTTGAAAATAGAGGAGATGAGAGTCTTGGGAAGACTGGGACATTGGCATATGTCAGTCTTGCATCGTAGATAATTTCTTGCCCTTCTCTTGCCTTCCTTTCGTCTTGACTTTTATTATATGAAGACCTCATTGTTGTTTCTCATTTTAATGCAGAGAGAAACAATCATCCAAAGTACATGAAGGGAAATTTATGAAAACACCTAACATGTATCATTTGTGCTGTGAACATTTTCAGCAAGGACTTTTATAGCAGTGAGATCAATAATTCAGTGTTGGGTAGCTAATATCCGTTGCTGTTGGTAGGGTAAAAGTCTGAAACAGAGCGAGCAGAATCCTAGCTCTGGTGTGCCATTTACTTTCTTCCCTAATCTCCGTTGTGCAGGCTGAGAGGGTGAGGATAATTAGCCATCAGAGCAGACTCATGGCATGTGGTGGACTTTCCATCACTCAGGGTCCTTAGATGATGCTTGGCCGTCTTTTCAGAGAAATATGCTCCAGCTCTACAAGAAGCTATTAGAAACCTCATGAGGCGAGATTCACGCTCCGTAGGAGGTCAGAGAAGGCTGTCACAATAGTCCCTTCTGGCCTTAAAACCCCACCAGTCCACCCACCGACCTGGAGAGGACAACGCTTGAAGGTCTGGCCTTCAGAACGTGTTCCTGCCTAACTCTGCAAGCTGGTTTTTTTATTTTTTATTTACATTTAACTATATGAAATAATTAGCCAACTAATTAATCCCGTTTACAAGCTTTGTCGGATTCTTCAGCTGTCAGTCATGCCCGAGCCCGGGGCCGGCGTTGAGTCTCAGCTCCCTCCTTCATCTGACTTGGTCTCCATGGCTACAGGCTGCATCTGCTGACACCCCACTCTCTATTTACTGCTTAATTAAGAATTTCACGCTCAGCCCTTATCTGCTGCTAAGAACAAGAACACACTGTTAAGAAACTCCAAATTTAGGCTGCTGCACAAGGAAAGCCTTTCTTGTCGTCCTGACTGCGTGGAGCCTCTTTAACTACCCTCTTGGCAACTGCGCTGCCACCCTTCAATCAAAAATCATTAAATGGGGCAGAGATAATGAGCATGTAGCATATCAAAAGGAGGATGTTTGCTCGGGCTAAGGAGGAAAAGCTGTAAGGGCCTATAAGCAGCCGCCACTTCAAAGGCAGAAGGGGCTGATAAAGAGTCATTTGTTCCTGTTTGACTTATGTAAAAGGTCTGGTATGTCGGAGTCCCGTCTCGCAGACGCGGGTCCCCCCCTCTCGGTGCTCGTGTGTCAGCAGTCAGGCAGCTGGGCACAAACAGCATCAGCCCAAGCATATAATCACTTGACTCCATGCCCACAATGGGCACTTGTAGGGGGTGGTGGAGGGAGGGCTGGGGGACAATGGCAAGACAATTATTGCAGCTGCTCGGGAGGGCCATAATTCTTCCTGCCCAAAGTAGTTGGCTCTTGCAGGGCGTAGGGGAGAGCTCCAGCGTATTAGTCATCCTCCGACTTTTGGAAGCACTTCGCCGCGCCGGTGGGGTTTCGACAGCTGCTGGTGTACCGCCTCTTTCCAATAATTGTACATTCTGGCAGGGGTCAACTTACTTTTGACCCTCTGCTTTTGTGCCCATCAGAAAGCCTTTTAGGGCAAACTGTGGGGAAGTGGCAGGGGTGCATTACATCCAAAATTAACGTCAGTAAATACGTATCAGATGCCAGCTCATTCACAAGCAGGCTCCTGAATTCACACAGCCTTTTGCTCAGGCCTGCGTGGGGGAGAAAATGGGGGAGAATGGGAGGGAAAACCCCATGACTGAGAAGATATTGTTATTCAAATGAAGCGGGCAGCTGAATGAAGCCACCTTGGCCAGCAGTTTGCGTTGGGCTCAGGCTATCTCCATGCCCCCTTCCATCCAAAATTGCCTGGCGTCGTGCAATTGTTTGTTTATCTTTGAAGGAGAAAAAAAGGTCTGTCTAACACAAAAGGCAAGAAAATATACTGTATGGAGGGGATTAAAGGAGTTAAGTTGCCCTGATGCTTTGCGTGCTTGCAGTTTTGTAAATTAGGCTTGGGCATGGGACGATGCAGGGGTTGCTGAATGGAAAGAAATAATTGTAATGAGAATGTTTCTGCTAGGTGGGCTACCTATGCAATGATCCTGTTAACAAAGGTACTCGCTGCTACCTACATACATGAAACCCTGTTTAACCAACCCATAAGTCCCTTTCAAAATAATCTTTTCAGACCATTTTAAAGGAATTGGCGTTAAAGGACAGATAACCTCATGTCCCTGCTGGATGCTGGGTGAAGGGGAGATGAGGAAGCTTGAGGCATCCCATGTCAGTCATTTCGACATCATCAGCTTTGCTTTGATATTATTCAGTCTTCGTAGCATCATCCTGATCTTCTCTGGGGCACCCCATGTCTTGAGAGAAGCGTTCCTCAAAGGTCACTGATGGGCCCTGAAATTGCTGTGTGGCTCTCAGAAACACCGATGGGTTGTGGCTCAATCATGTTTCAGGAGAGCGGTCCTAACTTGATGTGACCATGCTGAATCAAAAAACCCTTATTGTAACAAGGGAGGTGGAATGAAACGTCACACTGGGACATCTGTGATATTTTTAGGAGAAATATCGTGCGCAAATTACAATAATAACATTATGAGCTTTTTAAGTCTGTTACAAATATGAGCATATGGTGCCACAGCGTGGTACTGCTCCTTGGTTAAGGTCTCTGGGCAATACTGGAATTGGCTAAAAACCAGAGAGATGTTGTTTCCTTTTCGTTCACTTTTGAAATGTTTAAACCATTTTCTTTTGGATTGAAACAAAGTGTTGTCTTGCTTAATCTCCAGATTTTTCTCGGCTTTTTTCTAAAATTGAAGTGCTGGACACAAACGTTATTGAAAACATCACTGAAAGGATTATCAAACTTTTTATTTACCCCAAATACATTTTTCAGTAGACACAACTTTTATGGAGACGGGTCATCCTGCTGACTTTGCTCAGGCTACTCATGTGTAAGTTGTTAAGAGGGCCTGAGGCTCAACCTCGTATTACTGCTGTGTCAGAAGCAGGTTTACAGTTTCCATAGTTCTTCAAAAAAATAATTTGACTACCCTTATTGTCTTTCCTAAATTCTTAAAGAATGATCTCACTTCCATTACACTCTGTGGGTTTCTGTAATTGCTTTGTATTGGAGGAAAAACAGGCCCTTAAGAATGTTTGTTTCTAATATTAAAATACGGAAAATAAATAAACAAAGATATTTTCTGCAGCCTTATTGCTCAGGGCTAAAGGAGAATCCTAGGTGAAAGACCTAAAGAATGGAGTTAATTTGTTACAGAGGACTGACTGTACAGACAGGAGTCTTTTCTTTCAGCTAGATAAAACTCACCCTGTATCAGTTGTTGCAGCAGGTCAGTTGACCAGATGTGGGCTGCTCAGTGGCCCCTGTGAAATGAAATGTCAGTTCTTAGCAAAAAGGTGCCCTTTGTAATGGACACAAAGAGAAAAATCAACCTTCTCCTGGCAAATGAGCTCCTGTCCTTCTGGCATGGCAGCAGAGAGACCAGAGCATGTACCAGTTACAGAAATAAGATGATGAAGTGACCTTATAATCCTGTCAGGGATGGTCTTTTGACTATGTGATCTCTGCAGGAGGAATTTCATGCCTTCACCTCTGTCTCTGCAAATATTAATTGGCTGTAAGCAAGAATCTGTGTCCATTAGCCCAATTTTTTTTTATTTTTTTTTTTTTTTAAATCTCTTCCCCTCACTGCAGTGTCCCCATAATACCATATTTCTGGGTACCTCCTGCAACAGATCCTGGTAGAGGATGACATAGTATCCTATCCCAGGTTCTCCAGTTTCTAGAGGTGTGTCTCACTGTGTTATTGGTTTTGCTGTCTAGAAGTTTTGATTTCCATGTGATGTATGTTAGCCCAATTGATGTTAAATAGCATGGAGTTGCTTGTTATTTGTAAGTCAGGCTATTGGAGCCATTTATCCTAGTTTCGGCCCTTCCTAATATCCACAGGCAAAATTCCCTGTCACTGCAAAGCTGATAAAAGACCAGGTTGCTCCTCCTTCATGCTCACTCAAGGAGCCCTGAACCAGAAGAAAGTTACTAGCACTATAGTCGAGACAGCCTGTATTTATGATTCACAGCCCAAACATCCAGGAAGAGCTGTAATAAGACAGAAAATTGATGAGCCTTATAAAGGTTTTATACAACTAAACCCCTGGAGCCTTATAACTACATTTTGTGAAGAGTCACCTTAATTCAATGTTTACTAATGACGTCCTTCGTCTGTATTGCCTATATCTCTTCCTGTCCTGTACAGAAACAATGATAACATACTCAGCAGCAAAACAAAACAGCCAGAATAACTGTGTCACTGTAGTCTTGATTATTCCCAAGGCCTGTATCTCTCCTGTTTTGATCAGTTTTTAGGAGTAATTGTGGGAAATGGCAACAAAATACTGCTGATTCGCAACCATTGCACTTTACACTCCATCGACATAAATAATTGTGCAAGTTGCAGGGCTGTGGAGAATTCAGCCCCGGATTCCTGCACTTGTGGAGGGTGTAAATGACTTATGATGGTTTGAATTGTCATGCTTTCTGGTTGGATGACACTTCAAATATGAGAAACTTTTATCCTTGCCCTGACTCTGGACGTGACTGTGCTGAGTTAAGTCTTAACAGTTTCTTTCTTCACTGTGTAAGGGGATTGAACCCCTTTATGAGGTCTGTATAGCATATTGATCAAGTTTTATGTCCTCTCAGGATTTAATTAGAACAGCTTTTCTGTGAACAATACAAACATCCTTAATTAGACAATTGCACTGTAGTGTCTGCAAAATTAAGCAAAAAAACCCCAACAAAATGTATTTATCAAAAAAAGGATAGTGTCAGGGCTTGGTTCTCTCACTTTTCCTAAGACTGGTGTAATATCTTTGGCTCCTGATTTGCCCTGCTATAAGTGAAAAGAGAAGGAAGGCCACCATAACCATAGAAGTACCCGTAGAAGGGTATTATCTAAAAGTCACATGAACTCTGTGTCAAAGACTTTAAATTAGCATCTTCATGTCATTCTTTCTCCTCAAAGGTTCATCTCATGGCCACCCAAAGCCATGATGCTGTTCGGTTTGAGCTCTGTGTGATGATTTGGAGCAGATTGGCTTTACTGATGTATGGATCAGATCACAGCTACCGTTGGGAGAGAAGGTGTCACGGAAGAACAGGGCTGAGCCACCTGATTACTAATTAATCAGACATGAGAAAAACCTCATGGAATCAGTTTCTATTTAATTATGGAAGCCTCATTTGGCATAGGAGCATATGCTGCTAACTCAATCGAGTGCTTTTAACTGACATCAAATAGTAATTATCAGAAAGAATCAAGTTTTTTGATTATTCATACTAATTTATTGAACACTTAAAATTAATGAACCTCAGTTATTTTAAATTTGCTCAGTTGCACTGGGAGAAAAAGAGGGAGGTAGGGAAGGATGGTTCTCACAATTTAAAAGTACAGAGACTTGTTTAAAGATAAAATAAGTAAATTACAATATGGCATGAAATCCCATCAGTGGATTGATACACATGTAGGAAAGTTCCCAGCATGTTCTGCAGCTGAGGAAAGTTCTGACAATGGCTTCATTTATACAATTCTTCTACCTCCAAAAAATCGTCCGATGACATTTTAGGGTCACCATAAGGGGTTGAACAGTGGAGAGGAGATTTATGTTTGTCAGAATGTTTCTATTTTAACCTACGGTTGTTCCAGTCTGGTGACTGAAAGGAAGTGTCTTTATATCCCACTGGAGAGGAAGAGGAGGTAGCCTTTTAGCTGGGTCTGAAGCAGTTTTCTCCTGCTCCTCTTAGTTTGATTTGCATTATCCTGGCCCTTCTCCTGCTGACAATATATTGGCACAAAGGTTACAACTGTGATAATTGCTTCTGACCTTTTTTCACAGTAGAGAACACAGGGTCCCTGTCTTCAGTCTATAAAGTCTGACTAATTAAAGCATCTCTTTCAGATACCAGATTTGGAAAAAAAAAAAAAATCAAAACCAAACTACAAAACAAAAGCTGTAATTCGCTGTTTGAGCCAGTTAATACATTATGCATTCAATGGTGTAATATCGCTTGTGTTAGTGGAACTGCTGTGGATTTATAGTGGGATAAATGAGATTCATGTTCCAGCCTAGAATTTCTGATTGTTGAATGGTTTTTTTTAGTTATTTCTAATGAGTTGTCTTGAGACCCTCCGTATCTGTAAATTAAAATGTGTTTGTTTAATCCTTTCGCAAAGTACAAAAAAGAAAAAAATGCTTAGAAAACACATATAGGTGTTCTTAATTTTTTTTTTTTAGAAATGTAAAATGTTGTCAGAAAATCACATGAAGCAATTGATTTAATATGTTATTTTTGTTGTTGTTTTTAATTTGTAAGGCCTTGCTGTAACTCCCTACAATTCTCTGTGTTCAGTCACAGGAGCTGACTTAATTCAGGTCACACTGAAAGAGAAGGAAAGAGTGCCTTTACCTACCCCAGGTGAGTCACAATCTGTGTCTGAAAGGCTTGGTCTGGGAGTCACGCCATTTCTTTTTTACTACTTTTTCAGAAATAGATTGCTATTTTTCACTTCAATATTTTGTACATTTATCAACCCAAGAGGGGTTCTTGGCATTCATTTAAGCATTTCATTGAGCCATATCTACCATTGCTCAAGATAAATGTGTGATTCCACAGTATAAAAGACTATAAACTTTTGCTAGGAATTACCATAGCAGATCAGAAAGGTCATGGAGAATGTAAGACTACAGTGTATTTAGTGCTCCATAGTGAACTTAGTGTAATAGTGTGACATTACTGTATAGTTACATGTCGAATCAGACAGAAAAATACATCAGAGACAAGAGAGACTTCCAAAGTTTGGTCTTAGTTGCATAGCTGCCTTGCTGCATATTGACAACAATAATCATTTATGTGGCAATAGGGTTTAGAGACCTTTTTGCAGAGAGTTTCCCCCTGAACAAACAGGTACTGTAAAGACAGACCCAGCCTTAAGGAGCTCCACCAGAGTTTAATTTCTCTGTGTTTCCCTGCCCTGTGCTGGCAACAGAGGGGTTTTCTAGTTCACAAAGTTACTAAGCTGAGCCTAGCGCCCTCCTTCCCACTTAGGCATGAGCTTGCTCCTGTGTTTTCAATACCTAATGAAACCCTCCTCAAGAAAAAAAGTGCTGGAATTTCCTTTACAGTGGTAGGACAGAGGTAGGTGCTTGTAGAGGCCTCCAGAGGGAGGCCCTGCCTGCGTTAGTTTAGGGCTTACTAAACTTGGTGTACAGGATTTCCCCTTGAAGGCTTTTCTTCCTCTCTTGATGGCAGAACAAACTTAGGCAATTAATTTACGAAGACTGGCTCATTAGCTGTCTAAAATAGAAATGCAAGTTAAACACCTACATTTTGTGAACTTAATACCTCCCAATATTTTCCTGGTGCTAAGGCTCAGAAGTTTCCTTTTGGACTGAGCTGAAAAATAAGTCTTTGGGGAACAAGCAGGAGTTGCCATGTGTCTCAGGCAAGCTGCTTTTCCAAGGCAGGTCTTAATTACCCCTTGCAATGGGAAGAGTCCTGCTTTTCTGAGGGCTAACAAGCTTTTGAGAGTTGATCACTTATTTTTTAAAATCTTTCATACTTTGGGAAAGAATAGAAATTCCCATACCCTGGGAATTCAATCTCCTTTCTAGAGCACTGGGGGAGAAAAAATGCATGAGAAGAGTTGGTGCTTCCTGGTAAGGTTAGTTACCATTTTGATCATCTGGTTTTGCCACCAGGTGCAGGTGACTGGCTTTTATTTTCATTTGTTCATCTTAATTTTGTATTCAAAGTGCTCAAAACTTTGCATGGCATAAATAAAAATAATATAAGCAGTTGTCTGTGAAGCGTATTCACAAGGCATAAGCTAAGTCTGACAAACCTCAGGATTTGCTTTGCTTCTGATGGGTCCCAAAGAATTTGAATCTGTTTTTTTCAGCTATCTCCCTGCCCTGTAACTCTGAAAACATGGTCCTGGGAGAGATCTCTTTTCCCATCAGACAGCTTCCTTTAAGCATGGAAGATAAGAAAGAGCAGTTAGTGTTGCTTCATCAGTGACAAAAGGAGGATGTTAATGCCACAGATGCTTGACTGTCAAAGAAATGGTAATTCTTCCAGCTACTGAAAATGATAATTCTGTCTTTGTATGTCCTGTTTTGTAGTTCCTTCTGATGCTGTCTTGAAATGGTCACATCCAGAGACATGGAATGATGTGGAAAACGGCTGGGGTGGATCCAACTGCAGCGTCCCAGGCCCTGGGGAAGACGTCATCATCTTACCTAGTAAGGAAGGAAGGAAAGGTGTTTAATTTCTGTGGGGGTGCTGGGGTCTGTCTACAGTAAGGTATGTATTTGTGTTACAACATGGGCTCCCTGGCACTAGTGTCCGTTCTAGAGTGTGCAGGACACCACAATTGTTCCTTGTCACATTGGAATCTCAGTTACAGTACAAAAGTGTGATTTTTGGAAGGAAATAATCATCCTTTTCCATTTACACATGTACACAAACACACACACTTACTCTTACTGGTAGACAAGCTTAAGTATAGGCAGGGAATTTATTTCAGGAGCAGAGAATTTGCAAGACCCAGAATCACACCTCACAAAGAGCTCATCTCTTGACCCACCTCTCTGTGTTTTGTTCAGGGAGCATATTTTACCTTTCCACAATTGCACTACCTTCCATTTCATTTTCCTGTTGCAATTCCCACTATCAATGATAATGTCTCACGCCATTTGCTGTGGATGCCTCCTAGACATTTTAGTCTGTGCGTGTATTTCAACCTCCGACTTGGGTTACTTTTAAATCCCAGCTCAGCTTACAACCTTATTGCATGAGCAACCTTCTGAACTCTAGCAAATATATTAGGCAACTTGCAATGACATCTGGAGGAAAAAACTTGTGATAACCATTTCACATAGTAGCTGACCCTGCTCTGATGAGGAAGTTGGACTAGGTGAGGTCCTGAGGTCCCTTGCAGATATAATTATTGCATGATCCTATGAATACTGTGTGGTATGTGCCTGATGTACTCTAGTAGCTGGTGCTGGCTCCTCCTCATTTGTTTGAAACCAGGTGAGTCTCTCTACGTACCACAGCTCCACTTCTGGAAATAGGGATGACACTGCTCCATGTCTCTTCCTCTTCCACCTGTTTTTGGCTTATGAAGTCTTTCTGGAAGGAAGTTTCTGTTGCTTTGTGTTGGCATTTGGGCATGGAGCCTCAGTCATGGTCAGGACTTTGCTGTCCTGTATCATTAAAAGTAATATATATAATTTTAGGTTAAATTAAGAATTATGTTCAACCTTCAATGAATATTTAGCTTAATCTTCAGTTTTCTGATAAATGTGAAAAACCCCTATATTGTTTGAAATAATGCTTTTCTTCACTTTTTGGGGAGAACTTACATTGAACTGAAGAGTAGGTAATTTCCATTTTCTGATTATATCTCTCTTTCCTGTCAAAACAAGCACAATGTGTTTTTTTTTGTTTTGTTTTGTTTTTTTTCAGTTCTGCCATTTCACTAGCTATAATGCATAAATGTGGTTAAGTGTAAGTTCAGAGGCCAGAGAAGGCACAGAAATGTCCCTCCAGGGGTTCACTTATCTCCTGTAGGTCCTGTGTCCTATGTGCATCTAAAGTAACAGTAACTACATATGTTTAGGCATCTTAACCTGTTCCTTGTCATTACAGTTAGCAGAGCTGGAAGAGTTACTGAGCTGACCAAATGTGGGTATCTAATGTGAATTGAGTTGTTCTTCACTGATGGTATTATGTAGAGCTCTAGAGCTTAAGTCACTTGCTTATATGAAGATATCTAATGTCGTTTGAAGCACTCCAGGAGCATCCTGCCTAGCCAGGTGAAACCCTGGATGGTCATAGGGTGTCCCCTATGTCATATTTGCCAGTCCTGTGTGTGGTCTCAAATATCCAAGAGCATTTCAGAGAGTACTAAATGCATAAATGAATTTACTATGGTGGGACCTTAGACACCTAGATCCCATCAGACAGCTCAGTTCAGGTGCCATAAATTGAGGCCTGAACCTCACTTCTCCAGAGCATGTTCAGCAGCACCTGAGGTGTGAACTTCGCTTGCAGTTAACGTATGTCCTCTGAACCATGCTGCGAAGGTCTACATCTGTTTCCCTTGACAGTATAAGTAACACTAGCATTCATATCAAGGTCTGGGCAGTGAGAAGCTGTACGGGGACAGGGGATTGACCCTCGATCTCCAAAGTCCAAATGCAGCACCCAAAATGCTGGACTTGCTTTCCTCCTCCAACAACATTACTCCAGTACTTAATGTTGAGCATGTGCCTGCTGCCATTCAGAAACACAGAAAGTGTCCTTTCTGTCCTGTGCTCCCTGGTTCTTACTTCAGTCTCACCTCCATTATATCTGACCCCTTATGGAGGCATTAAACAGCGGGGCATATCCCATGTGCTTTGCTCTCTTTTGGATCCTCTTGCCATGGCTGGATTTTGCACGCCGTTGCGTATTTTGTCCTTAAGAACAAGGTCAGAGATAACACCAGATCGTTCGCTTCAACTTCCTGTGTACCACATTATAACCAGTTCACCAATATCAGCCCATGATTGGCAAAAGACCGGATCATCTCAGTCTTCAAAATCATGTGCCAGATGCAGATATGAAAAGGCACAAAGGTGCCGCTGATAGCGAAGACCTCTGCACTCCCAGTGAGTTAATTATGTGGAGTGTGATCAGGAGGTCACAGGAGGTAAATCACAATTTACACAGAAACAGAAAGTAGGAAATAAATAAATAAATAAAAAGGTTTGGCCGAGGATTTGGATTTCTGTTGTTTAGATTAGATTAAGAGAGTGGAAGCTAGATGCTGAGGTTGTGATGGTCCTTTGATACACTGCAAATTCACCTATGAATAAAACTGTTCTGTGCTTCCTGCAAAGGTGAGTGTAATCCTCTCGACAAAATAACTCATTTAAGCTGGCACGTGAGATATCGACCATGGCCTTTGTCACATCCCACAAGGCCCTTTGTGACTAAGCTGTGCCTGAAGCATTGCACGTTGCTGCCCACAGCCCAGCCCAACTGATCTAGTTCTAGGACTGGAAACAATACCGCTGCATCAGCATGCTGGTATACCAGAACTAATTAGCTCTCCTGAGAGGCAAAGTTCATTAGCTCAGGCCTGGCGCTGTGCAGCATGACCGCACAGCCTTTGGGGTCAGAACTAACGTCTCACAAATTTAGAGCAGTTCTGGTTTGGTCAGTTTAACTGGGGAATGTCTGCACTGTGCTGCGGGGTGTGGTATAGGGATTCACTCTAGCATACTGGTGCCTACTGGTTGGGAGGCAGCAGGATAAGGGTTGGGCTATTAGACAGATTCTGTGTTTTACCATGAACAGGAATGTCCTCTGCCTATGAGGAATTGAGGGGTCAGGACAATAAAGTTTGCCCAAAACCAGAATGCAAATTCGTGCCTGAGCAGCAGGATGAGACCCTGGGAGTTCCCAGTTCTGAATCACTGTGTTGAGCTGCTTAGAGCAGGGTGCTCCACAGTGTACAATAAAACTGTCTTTGCTCTTCAGAGGAGCTTTACTGAACAGAACAACCACAACAAAATACTTAATGGATGAAAAGGAAAGAGGCAAATGATAAGTGAAAATGTACTGCCTGCTAGGACCGGTGGAGAGTCATACTCTGTGACTGTCTTCTTCCTATCAGCAATAAAAATCTTTTAGTTCCCATCACTAGAGTAGATATGTGTGTTTAGTTGGTGTGCAGAAACTATTCTCCTCTCCAGTGCTTTTCTGGAATTCTCCTTCAATTTTAGCCCAAGAACATGAACATAAACATGAACACAAGCTGTCTATCACCCAATCTGTTTTGAGAGAGAACTGCTCTGTTGCATGCCTGCCTATTCTGATCATCCTCCCTCTACTTTCTTTTTACCCTCCATTTTCATTCTTGCTGGCTTGGAGGTGTTGAAACACTTACTGGCAGTGGGAGTCAACAGAGTGCAGGGTCTTAAATTGGAGTCATAGTCATTGGTGATGTGATAAGGGCACTGGATTTGTTGCTCAAATGAAGGGACCTAAAATGTAGTTAGGCAAGATGAATTTTCTGTCCATTTGTCATACTTTGTTTTGCTGCCAGAAGTGTGTATATGAGTTTCCAGTTACAAGAAAGTCAACCCCTTGCTTGGATCCAAAATCTTAAATGAAATGGACAATTTTTAAATTTATCTTTAATTGTAGCATTTTATGGATGTTTCCCTTCCCATTTCCACTGGTTTGTGCATATCCTGCTAAACTCAGAATGACTCACATGGTTACAGAAAAGTGAGAGTTTGTCCCCATGAGAACAAACTTTGTGCTGCTGTACACACCAAAATGAGTTTTTGCGATACACTCCTGGCAAGGTGCAGCTGTGTCTCACTCTTCACTGTCTTTTAGTTACTTAAAATTTTCCTCTGGGAGCTATCCATAATGATTTTCAGGTTGAAAGCCAAGCCATGGGCCTACTTCTGGTATGCTGTGCATTGCTGGGTAAGTCCTTTCAGCCCCCCAAAAGCAGTTTTAGAGTCTTATAAAAACAAGTAATAGATATTTAGTGCTCATTTCTAGTGTGAAGAAGTGCAGGGGAAGACTTTGGTCCGGGCCTGACAGTGCTGAAATCTCTGAACGAATGTGGATTCCCAGAGTTCACTAAAGAGCTAGGGCACTGCCTAAACTTGGCTAATGACGGCTTCAATTTGCTTATTTAACAAAATAAGCAAAATTGCATCACTAGGGCTGCCTCATGGGCTGGACTCAGGAAAGTTTGAAAAGCTAGAAAACACTTCTATTAGCAAAATTTTCATATTAAAACCCAAGTTTTTGTGTCACTGCTTGGTGTCCGCTTGACAGCTAGAAAGTGCTTTTTGGAGGGCTTGGAAATCGGGGTCGTGTAGTATGTTATTCCATTTTTTTGCCCTGTTTTGAAAGCATTGGTGGGATGTCAGGAGTTCCTAGACTTCTTTGTACAAGGATGAATTTCACTTGCAACAGAGGTGGGTCCCTTACTTTAAAGTGACTTCTAGTGTTGGTGTGTTACAAGTTCCCTCAGTGTCCAGCTCCGTAGTGGATAAAAGTCTCTTCCAAGCCCCAGCTGGAAATCTTTAGCTCAGGCTGCAACAACTTGTGCTTTTATCTCTGGAGGTTCATCCTACAGAGCCACAGCCATCCCCCAAGGACCTCTCACACGCATCAGGCTTCAGCAGTCACACCACCTTCAAAGACAAGCTGGATAGTTTAGTCATGCCATTCTGGTGGCCAGCAGTGGCATCAGCTTTTCAAGCCCTTGGATTTTCAGGGCTTTGGTTTATGGTTTTCGGTGTGACACACTCCTGATGCAGCACGCTCTGGGTGGAAGGAGAACGTGTTATAATTCCAGGCAATGGAATGCTGTTTTGAAGGGTATTGATATGATATCATGTAGCCTCTGGCAATTTCTCTCTTCTTTTCTTTTTCTTTTTTTTTTTTTTTTTTTTTTTTTCCAGTGGTGGAATTCACTCTGTTATTCATTTTCTGATTTTGATTTTCTTTGAACTTTTTCTGTTTGAAGAGATGAATGCTGGAGTACTGTATCTCATATAATAGCTCTTCTGTTGTGCCTGATTTCCATTCAATGGCATGCTATGGTGTTTTATATAGTGATGCGGTTGATCAAAGGCATTTTGTGTCATTGCTAGAGTCATTAGCGACTTCTCAGTGTTGTACGTCTGAACATTAAGACTGTGGCATACCTGTGAGCTTTTGTCTGAAGAAAGTATAAGTATAATGAAATGTAGCCCTGTTTTCAGGCTCAAACTATGGTTTGCTGAAAGTGGTTTCTGCCATTATATGAATGTCTTCATGGGAGAAAAACAACTCCAGTTTGTCTTTCTCTGAAGGTAACTTCCTTGAGCTCAGTGACCTAAAGTTTATGATTTTAACCACTTAGCCATCATCTCCCTCTGCTACATAAATGAGTGTATTCTGTAAGGACTGTGTAAGGAAGTCTTCTTTGAATCTGTTTGCTTTTCTCCTCAAGTGTGGAAGGACTTTTTTTTTCCTCAAAGGAGTGTTCTGTTATTTCTACAGAGCAACGTTTCACCCTCCAAGGACTTCACACCCCAAGCATCACATCCCAGAGTGTTGTTCTTTTAAACTGAGGAAACTATAGGTTTGCAGAGATATCTCGGAATAGGGGAATTTCTCACTTCTGTGTTTCAGGGCTCACATACATGATGCTACAGTTACAGAGCAGTCAGCATTTCCTTTATAAAACCTTTTTTAGAAAGATGTGCAACTCAGCAAAAATATCTGTTCTAGACTGAAACTTGACATATAAATGGTATGCCTAGGAGCACTTCTTCTTTTCCTTGTAAAAATGTTTCAGTCTGTGTTTGATGAATATACTTATGGCCTTTGTCAACTGCAGCTTTTTGCCACATTCTTGAGCTGTAATTTCACAAACTAGATTCCCCTTCTGTCTGAGAGATATCATTTTAACAACATCTTCCCCCTTATTCTCATCTCTGTTTCATATCCTCACATACTGTGCCTTCACTTCCCAGCTCTGCAGGGCATAGGACTATACCTGTCCTGTAAAGAGATTATAGACAGGAGTTTCTTCATGCCTGTAAAAATGTATCAAGCACTAACAGTATGAGATTTAGGGGAAAAAAAAGATTATGCTTGCTCTGTAGAGACTTATTACATCTGAATGCTGTGAAAATTTTGCATGCTTGAAAGATGCTTCAGCCCAAGGATGCAGGGAATTTCTTTTGAGATGAGGTGTTCAGAGTAACCATGGTTGCTGCAGTACTTGGCATAGTCCTTGAGAACAGAGGACCTGGACTTTCAGGGTGCCCCTTGCTGATGTCCAGAGAGAAGGAAGAAAAAAAAAATTGGGAAAGGAAAAGGTGGGATGATTGAGTTACAGGGATAAAGTAGGAACTTGTATGTAGAAGAGACAAACAAATCTGCAAGCAGAGCCCAGACCATGCAGAAGTTTTCTCTTCCTTGAAGCTGTTGAAATTCAGGGCTGCAAAACCAGAGAATCAAAGACTAGGAAATGCTATTATTAAAGATAATTTACTCATATTTTTTTCAGTCCACTTCTGAGTGTACTTCGTGTAGGTTTTGATTATGTTTCCTACAAACAGGGCTTGGAAAAATTCTTAGACCTTTGTGCTAAATGGTTTGAGTCAGCCCCTAATTACATTTTTTGGGGAAAGGACTTTCCCTGTGCTACCTATTGTGTGGTCATTTGTGTCTTCATCCAAAGCAGTTGCTAATGGCTATAGGCAGAAGCAAAACTGTGAAGTAGCTGGTCCGCTTCCCAAGACACTTCATGGCTCCTTCTATGTTCCATACCAAAACTGTTTCAAGTCACCCATTCTCACCACTCTGTGAAAATCCATTGGAAAATACCTGTGTTCCTTAATCTCTCCTGTTTTGTATACCTGTTCCTCACAATAAATGCATATGAGATCAATGAAAGTCACAGCAAATCTCTGGGTAGGATTTGGCAGCTGTCGTTACGTTGAAGATTCTTATTTTCTGACAGCTATTTCAATGAAAGTCACAATTAGATCATCTCACTGAACCCTTTGTTAAGGAAATACCTTGCTTTTCCTTCTTCCAGGGACATCCACTGACTCAGAGATGCACCATACCTGGAAACTGTTACTCTTGTCAATAATGAAAGCAGATGGAAAACACAATTTAAGGGCCTGAGCTGTTTTCCAGTGCAATCAACTGAAAAGCTCCTGGTGACAACAAAAAGCATTAGATGAGCCCTGAGGGTGGAATTCACCTCTGTGTGGTGGACTGCCTCTAAACGATACACCATTTACATCCTTCCTCATGTCCTACTTGGAAAACTTAAGTGGCATTTAAAAGGTTCACAGGCTGTAGACTTGCAGCTTTAGGAGACGGCAATGACCCTGCCGTTGTGCTCAATCAACGACAGCTCCCACTCTGTTCTGCAATATAAAAATAGGCTCCTTGTTTTGTCCTTAAGGATCAGAGGGAATGGTGCTTCCCCTGGTCACTGTTAACTAATTCATTAGTAGGGAATGAGTAGTCCTATGAATATAGAATTGAAGAAGTCTGGCTTCCTGCAGATCGTGTTCACGTAAGCAAAGCTTTCCTCTTGGCTGGTGAGGAAGAGGTGGGCTTTTATTCACAAAACCTAGAGCAAAGCCGAACTGCAGAGAGGGAAAAGCAGTGACAGGGTGTCATTGGAGGTAAGTTATGGTGTGTGGCTTCAGATTGTCACGCTGATCACTGCTGTTAACAAGGTGGGGACCTGCAGGCTCTTTGTGCCATGAAGCACCCATTTGACACCATTGGATGCTTTCACTTCCATCAATCTTGTTCTCTTCAATGCTATCAGGGAAAAATGCTGCCTGGACACAGTTTAACTTAGTCCTGTTTCATTGCATTGGGTGATCAACATTTATTTTCATAAACAGAGCCAGATTCACCTAGCGAGACTGACATACCTCTAACTTGCTGCCCATCACGTGCATTTTTAAAGGTTCAAGCAACATTTGATGAGACTCAAGCATGCAACAATATAATTGTAAATATGATGTAATTATTAATTTATCAGATTACAGCCACACCATGGAACCTCAGCTGTAGATGAAGCTCTCTGGTTGTGGATGCTGCACAAACACATGAGCCCTGCTCCAGTAGTTCTAAGCAAAACCAATCTAAATAAAGCAAAACTCAAGCAAAGCTAACATTATTCCCCTCCATGCCACTCTTTTTTGGCGAGTAGTGTTGGTAGGCTGCCATCATTCTAAACAACCCTCTGCTTTGTTTCTCAGACCGGACCATCCTGGTAGATGTGGGTCTTCCCCCTCTGAGAGGCCTCTACATCCTGGGGACCCTCGAGTTCCCCAGCAACTCCAGCAATGTCCTGAGTGCAGCCTGTATCGTGGTGCTGGGGGGTACGCTGAAAGTGGGTAAGTGAGCAGCCTGTCTTCGGGATGCCTGGGGTTTATTTCTGATCTTGATAGCTAGAGAAAGTGTGAAGAAAGACTGTCTAGTGTTACTATAAACATGCTGGCCACCCTAATGCCCCACAGCTATCTGGATATCTGCAGTGTGGACACCCAGAGTCCATGTTAAGCACAATGATTATCCACTGGAGCTAATTACCTGTTCATTTAATAGCAACATATTACAAATACTACTATCTTCACCCCACTGAAGCTAGTGGCAATACTCCTCATCTCATCGTGGCTGAGATTTTATCTGATATGTGTAAAAGTCCTCCCTACTTTATGTGGGGCTGCTTTATGAGACAGTAATTCCTCAGGGCAGGATCTGCCTTAGTGTTCAGGCAGTGCCTGGTGTCTGTGGGCATTAGTAAGACACTTTCTAGATGACACAGAAGTGTTTAAAGCCAATATAAACAGAGTCACGGAGAATCCCCAGAGTGCCTGGAAATCCTGCTGTGGCATGAAACTGGCACAGCTGGATTCAGCACATTTGTTCCTCTCTTCCCTCTGTACAGATGAGCCCCAGGACTTCAGGGAGGTACCACCTTGCCCCTACTGCTAGTGGTTTCAGAGTCCCCAGTGACACTGGGGCTGTTCCACATTATTTGCAACAGACAGGACTGGTGTTTTTCCCCACAGAAGTAATTACTCACATAATTCCCTTTAAATATCAAGGTTCCTAAAGCCAGGCATTGTATTTACTTACAGGAATCCTTAGGACTCTGGGATCACATTGTTGATCACTGCTTGACCTTTCTCAAGATTGGTTTCATGAACTTTAAAAAGAGAATTTGTTTGTGTAATCACCTCCTGAGGAAGTCTGCTCCAATATTTGTTTGTTGTTGGTCTCAAGGGACTGTTTAGTTAATACAGTACTGGCCAAAAGAGTTATTTCCCTGTCTTGTGTTTTTCTTTTGAAAAAGAGGTTTGAAAGCCTAGTCTGGGAGGTTAATATATACGTATGCTTAAAAGAGGCTCAGTTGTTTCTTACTTGCACTCTTTTGTACTTTAAATATGGTTTCATATTGGTTTTAAGAAAAAGCATGTGTTCATTGCTAAAAACACTTATTAAAAAAACATTGATGCATTTCTTTGCTGCACAAACTCCCCTGCAGCACATCTGTGAGTAGTAATGATATTAAAAGCCAAACAGGTATTTGCAGCTGTTGAATCATAGTCCAGCATCTTCTGGAGATCTATCCTTGCTCTTGTTTCAGCTGCGAGATGATAGGTGGGTAGAGACTTTTCAAGTTTCCCACATCTTACACTGGCTTCTATGCTTGCTTGTAAAACTGGGAGTACATGCTTCTTTTCCCTTCCTCTTTGTCTTCCCATGTGTTCAAGGCCTAAAGGTAGCTTCTTGGAGCCCATCTGTCTAATCCTGACTCTTCCATGCCTGAAGGAAGGTTTTGAAGCCCATCTGTCCAATTCTACCACACCCTAAAGAAATCCTGACACGAAATAGATAATGAGACAGTTTAGTAAACAGATTTAATAGATGTGGACATCAACATTCAGCATTGCCTGAGCAGGAGCTGAGGTTGACATCATGTGAGCCAAATCACCAGGTCCTCCCTGTTGTGTAACTTCTCCATGCCCTATTTTCAGCATAGCAATCTTTGGTCACATGCCGTTGCTTCTAATTCAGTGGCCTGGGCTAAAGACTTTCTGATAGATCCTAAGTATTTTGTTCACTTAAACTGCTAGAGAAAAATGATAAGTTCTAGAAACAAGTCTTACTTGGACTTTGGTGTCTTTTGGTGCACTTGGCATCTTATCTGCAGGGAAAACCCAAAGATGGTTAAAACAAGACTATAAGTCTATAGGAACTAAGTGATAGTGAGGAATACATACCAAAGGGAAAAAAAATAGTGTAAAATTGGAGTTTATGAAACATAAACAAGAACCTAATTAATTTTATTAAAACAATAATTTTCAGGGAAACTGGCATCAGAAAATACAGTGATAGCAGGGAGATCAGAATTCTTGGGACACCTTTGATCCTGCAGGGTCTGTCATCACTTTCCTCTTCAATGTATGATCACACTCTGCTGTGAAATAATCAACAGAATCACTGGGAGATATGAGATGATTAAAGATCCATAAAGGGTTGCAAGAACTCTCTCAGAGCCCTTGGAAAACCCAGAAGTAAAATTAGTAGGTCTATCCCCACAGTAATTTCTTTGGGTGCTCCTGGCTCTTCAGTGCTGTTGGTCCCAGGGAGACTTTCTGATTACTTCTTCTCTAGTAGTCCTAGCTCCTGGATAAGAAGCTTCTTGGTTTCACTTAAACTTTCAAAGTCTCTTCTTTGATAATAACAATTGCATAACATTTTAGAAACATCATTTATTTCTACCTCTTTTTGTTGCCATGCTGTAAAATATAGCTATTTTCCCAGTTTGTAGGAGGACTGCTTGAGGTTCAGAGAGATTAAGCAATTTGCTAAATGTCATTAGCACACCTGTGTCAGAATAAGAAATGTTGAGCTCAATATCTCAGAGGTTTTTTTTGGTTCTCGGCTAGGACGGTTCCATTTATTTTAACCCGTAAGTCAGCATTGAAACACAGATGATACGTGCAGAAAGTACCCTGTTCCACTGCTGCACAAAACCCTCAGCTCCTGATAAGGCTGCAAAAAATGCTGAAGTTCGTTTTGCACAAATTGATCCGTTGGACTAATCCTGAACTCCACTGTACTCAGCTGCTCTTTGCTGGTAGGTTATTTTTGCTTTTTATAGTAGAAGTCGCCAAGTAATTATCCAGATAGGATTTCTCTTTTTAGTCTCAACTTGTCACATTCTTTTTTTGCATATCTCATGATTGCTGTTTGTCAGTCATGTCGCTCATTTGAGGCAAGAAGCCTAAGGTCATCATTAGTTCATGGCTTGATTGTCTGGAGATGAAACCCCGGACATTTCTTATGTCTCTTATCTTGCTTGTGGTAAAAGCTCTAATACATTCACTCCCCTTCTTTTCAGTACTATTAAGAACCCCCATATTGACTTCCCAAAGGGTAAATCACTGTACTTCATGAAATAGCCATGTGTTAGTGATGATTAATGCTCAGCCTTATAACGACAATTAAGGCACAAGTGAGTTTCACCAATTGACTATCTTTTCCAGCTTCACCGGTGCCTCGATTGTGTAGCTCCCATCTTCTTTAGCTGTAAACTGAGTTCCATCTTGCAGTCATATTGCATCCCTGCACAGCTATTCAACTTGTATGAAGATGGAGTACTGTTGATGTATTATTGAGAGCAATTTTTCATCCCTGATCACAGAAAAAGTGGTTTGAAAAGTTCATTGCACCATCTGCATCCCCTTCAATAAATCTCTCAGCCTCTGTCTGTTTGGTTTTTACCCTTTCCAAGCCACTTGGTTTCTTTTAACTGATCGTACCACCTAGGGAAGAGATTTGGTTCACATGTTTAATACATCCCAATTTAGGTGTAACATGTGGACATCAGTATGCGAGCTGGCTGTTTCAGCAGAGTTACAGCCAATACAGTCAGTGGAGCCACTGCAGTCACTAGGACTGGCCAATGTAGGTGCCTAGAGCAAACTACAGTCTGCACTGTATTGTCTGATCTTCGTTAGCTCAGACAGCCAGAGAACATGGAAACATCTGCATTATGAAACCTAAATGTAGGTATATGAATCTCCCTGCAAACATGGTTCAGTTGCCTAACTATAAGGATTTTGTATCACTTTGGGCACCCTCAGGTGTCCCACCTGGCCTCCCGCTTCTGCTGAAAAAGCCACTGTTCTGTCATTGATCACTGTCTTGTATCTGCCAACCTCACATAGTGGATTTGGAGGGCACTAGGACTCTCAGATAGCATTAGACATCTATATTTAGGCAGCTGAATCCCATCCTACATGTCTCACTTCTTATTCCTTGGACCTTTCTCTCTCACTTCTGGCTGCTGGTTCCTACTCCACAGCTGTCTGTCTCTCATCTCTTCTGTTTATTTGGCAGCACCACCTAATCCATGGGATGTCTCCTTGTTCACAGGCTGCTTTTCAAGGCTTCCTTGCAGAGTGCAGTCTGAACACCTGAAGGAACAGATAGGGAAGGAGAACCAACACTAGGTGACTATCCAGCTGTGTCTTGACCATGAATAAAGACTCTTCAGCCTTTCTGGTGACAACACACCACAGTTTTCAAAATAGCTAGGTAGCTAGAGTCCAAGAAGTTTTGGAATCAGGAAACACAGAGCTGATACTGGAGATGGTCGCAGCAAGATACTTAGCAAAGTCTATTTGCCAATGGAAGGGAGGGGATCTTATCTCAGAGATTTCCTTGCTCTTATATACAACAGCTGTTGCAGCGTGTTGCGCTGTAAAGAAAGGAAAGGCTAGAAGGGAGGAAACGCCCGCTATTCTAGGAAAGAATTGAATGGATTTTGCTATGGAAAAAGAAAAAAACACAACAAAATACTGTCAGGAAGAACATCTGGAATAAAACAGAAACATGAAAACAATGGAAAATGCTTTTGAAACTCAACAGCAAACTAGATCCAGGCTGCAGTCCAGAATAAGTGAAAATCTGGGTAGAAAAAACGCACCTCCCTCTCTGTTCTCCCTTTTAATTTTTTTTCCTATTTTCGCATAGTAGGGCTTTATCCTCTCCAGAGGTTAGACCTGAAGAAAGATTACGAATCAGCAGCAACCATTGTGCTAACAGATCTGTGTTGTAATCCAGGCAGCTGGACCTCACACTTCTTCAAGAAAGTATGTAATCAGTGGTGACTTTATTAGCAGCGTGAGTTGTTTCTTATACACAGGGTTATCATATATGGGGTTTGGTTTTTTTGCACTGTGTAGTGCATGCATTGTGGTGCCAGCACTCCCTGGAAGAACATCAGCTTTCGATACCTCTTGTAGAAGGTCACACACCTGCAGTGAGGCCATTTGCTGTGACTTCTATCATCAGACAGACAGTGAAGGCACATACTGACTGTGCAGAGACTGTGCAGAAAGCCCAGCTTGTAGGAAGTTGCATGGTTGCTGCGTACACACCGGCAGATTGACATGTGTCTGCACTGAAGAAATACTCGAGATATCCAGAGTGGACAAAACACTGCTCAGGAGCACTGCTGAGGCTGGCAGATATGTGTCATATCTGGACAGATGAGCAAACCCTTCAAATTCCAGATAAACTTTCCGGTTGGAAGAACATGGGTTTGAGGAAGCCCTGCCTATTTTCTGCGTACACTGTCTTTAGTCCCTCTTGACCTTTTCTGCACATCTCACTAGACACTTCTGCCACCTTCTGGTTGTAATTACCTTTTTTTCTGGTTCTCTGCCAGCAGTACCTTATTATCTCACTTTATAATCAGCCAGGTTGCTCATCAAATTGGTAAGCCTTCAGGTGTAGTAGCAGTATGAAGCGGGATCCATTTCTGCACGTCTCATGCAGGATGGCGTAATTCAACAGTTTGATGTGATCTTATGTAGGATTTGTTCACCACAATAAAGTGGGGCAAGTAGCCTGAAGTTTACACATCCAGAGTTCAGAGATAGACACTTAAAGCCCAGATCCTTCATATATGTGTTGCAGAGATTACGATTCCAGTGTTTATGGCAACTTGGTAGTTTTAACAAAACTACTTATTACAAGAGCTGTGATTTCATATGCCAGTTGCTTCATAAGATGATGAAACTTAACCAGCCTTGGTGACTTGTGTGCATTAACTATTTCGGATTTTTCTATGAGTTAGCGGAGGTAGCTGCCATTTCCATATCTTCATTTTCATGAGCCATTCTGTAGGGCTGTATTTAGACTAAGCCGAAGTGCATATCTCAGACCTTACTCAGCTTTTCCCTTTGTTTTCCTTTGTTCCCCATCCATTCACAGAGACAGGACTACATTTTCAAGTCCTGTCATCTTACATTTTGAATATTCTTCACCTACTTTCCTAATTCTTCACTTCCAAATTCTTGCTGACTTTGCTGGCCCATCTCTTTAATTTTTTTTTCCCATTTGTGTCAGCTTATCTGCTTACTTTCAGTATCTTCACACTACTTTGGGTCATTGATAAAATGTTTCATACCACACGGCTTGCAAGACCAGACCTGTCTGAGGCAATGCCCCCATTCTAGTCAGTCAGCCTGTAAATTAATGTGTGCCATGTTCGTGTTGTACCAGTGTAGTTCGTTAATCAGAAAGTTTTGTGATACTAAGTCAAGTGCCTTGGAGAAGCCAATTATATTATATCAAAGCTATTATCTTTATCAACTAAACCTGTAATCTCATTAGAAGATGATAACAAGGAAGTTTCACAGGACCTTTTTTCTATAAAACCAGGTTGATTGGCATTAATTATATCATCCACCTTTAATGATTTATTAATTGTGTTCAGAGTTGGACATTCCATTTATATTTACTTTTCCCCTAGAATCAGTGTCAAGTTGACAGGCCTGTAATTACCTGAGGCTCTTACTTTTATCTTTGTTTGAAATATTGGCACAATATTAGCTTTCTTCAAGTGCTCTGAGACATCGTGAGTGATCCCAAACTTACTGAAAAGTCCGCCTTAATAGTCCAGCGAGTTTCTGGGCCAACTCTTCTGTAGCACTTGCATTCAAGTTACTGAAATCCATTTATTTAAACCATGGAACTATTAATGGAAATAAGCAAGTATTAAGATTATTTTTGTTCTAAATATACTTAAAACAAGTCTAATTTTTCTACTCATAGGTGTCTCCTGTGTTCTTTTGTGACAGATACCATTTACAGTTTCCAGCCACTGAAGCATTTCTGTGAACATTATCTTCCCATTTTTTATTTCTTTTCTAAGGATTTAATATGGTGATGAAATATTACAAATAGTTTTATTATAAATTCTTTGTTTCTCATTCTGATGAGATTTTTGGTTTGTGTGTTTGTTTTTTCTTTAACAAGGGTAACATTCTCTAACCTATTGTCATGCTTTTCGGGATTAAAAATCACAAATTTTAGCTAAATGTAGATGTAATTCTTTTAAAGGAATGATAACTTCCAGTTTAGGCCTTTAGAATTCACATTTCCAAGCATTTGTCTGTGATTGTTAAGCTGGAAGCCTACTTAAAAATGGTTTTAAAATTGAGCTGAGAATTGGATATATCACATATCTCTTTTAACTGACTTAACTAGAAGAAATAGTAACTGCTTTGTAACCAGGAGTAAAATAATAACACCAATAATAACACCAACAGTAATTCATAATGATAATTAATAATAATCCCCCACTTTAAGTGATCATGATTAGGAAATGGTAATTGTGAATAACATTGTAAGATCAGTATAAAGGTCTCCAAACATTTCTGTTGAGTCTTTTCTTTGGTCTTCAGTGTAGCTAATAACTTTATCCCAGGGGGTAAGGTTGACCTGAGGATTGGGAAAGATATGTTCAGGCTGAGTATTTTAAATCACAACTTGCTGTGAGGGTGAAGCAGGAAAACACTCTGCATACAAAAAGAGACACAAATGTCTACGTAACTCTGCTGCTGCCCTAAGTGGATGTTTGTTTAACCTAGTGCATCGGTGGTGAAAGCCCTTATCACTAGTTCTGCTTTATGAAAGCAGTATTTGATTACAGCCCAGTTCCTGCTTTACTTCTGTTCAAACCACAGTTATGGAAGTTTAAACAAGAAAGTCAAAGATGGTTTGGATGGACGACGGACACTGTGAGATTGAATTCCCTCCATGTCCCCAGAGAAGATACGAGCTCACTGGTGTGAGATATATTAGATGGGGAGCATGCAAGTCTTGTACTGTTTGTCTTTTACCCATTTAAAAGCTGTACAGAGAATTTAAATATCCACAGATGTCAGTCAGACACTGATAGGGAGCAATGAATTTATTTATTGATTTCACTTAATTAAAAAATGCTCTTAAAGAGGAATGTTTCTTTAGGATATGAGATCAGCTCTCTTTTCCAAACTAGTAATTTTTAAATATTAAAAGAACATGACAGGCCAGCTAATTTTGTACAGATATGTATATATTTTTTAGTTCTACATCTGCTGCAGTTTTCTGTTGCATAATTGATTTAATCTCTAATTTTAAAGGAACGCTGAACTCTTTTACTGGACTCCGCATACATTTCTCCAGGGCAAAAACTGTCCTACTTTTTCCTCCTTAGTCTGTTTAGTGCTGGGCCATTTTCTTCTGAAACTGTAAACTACCCTTGGTGAAATAAATGAAGTCACAGTTGGAATACAGTTTACTGTACAGACATATCACCACAAGATAAAAGCACCATCACACACACCAAAACTTCTTGGGCATTTTCTTTTCCCCTGCTTTTTTCCCTCAGTCTTTCCATTGGTCTGAAAGACCATTTTACCCAGCCTGGCTGCAAAACTCGTGATTACCTGGGAACTGATGAAATTCTAAAGGAGCAGAAAGGCAAAAATGGGCTGAGGAGGGAAATGGTAGTTCAGCCATTTAGACCTTAAAATTTGGATTCACGCACCCCAGTGCCCCCCCAGTTTCAGCATTACAAAAGCCATTGATACCTCTGTGACGGGTTGTTGCTGTTTTGTCTTTATTGCAGGTTCTTTTCAACATCCCCTAGAAAGGGATTTAAAGCTGCTGGTCCTTCTTCGGGCATCTGAAGGGATTTACTGTGATCGTCTGGAGGGAATAAATGCCCACCCAGGGAGTATTGGTATGAAACATGAGTTCACCTTTTCATAGGAAACCAATCTTAAGCAATAGCCAAATCTACCCTGTTGAGCCTGTTATCATGTCATACAGTAAAATAATGTAAGAAAGGTGCACACATTTTTTTGAGCTAAAGCTTTTAATGTTCACCAGGTCCCGGATTTTCTGTGGAGATTTTGTTTAGGCAAAATTTGGCAGAAGCAAGCAACTGGGTGTCAAATCCTGAGGTCTTTATATGGGAAACTGGAGAGGACTTAAGAGCACTTACACACATGTACAAGGGTTTGTGTTGGTTTTAGATTTGAGATTTGTGAAAGGTAGTTGTCAAAGTTGAAGATATTAGAACTAAGATGACCTTGTTGAGTGGAGAGAAATGCACGTTGCCAGAGGGTACTTGATGTCAGTTATCTTTGGTCTCTCAGGATGAAACAAATTGCCTTCAAGTTTCCAGGCTAGGATGATGAGCTTAAACTCATATCACTATTTTTAAATGCCTGACTTAAGTGAGATGAATTACATCCAAGAGCTACTGGATGGATACACATATTTGAATATTTCTAAGCATTTGGACCCATAGAAAGATTGACAAAAGAAGGTTTATGTTAATTTTTACATGTCCTCATATAATTATGGTTAAAGAAAGAAATTAACTTTTTTGGTTTCCATATTTTAAAATATGTTTTAAACAACACTTGAGTATTGCAAGACTTTGTTATTGCTAAACTTTTGTAAAGACAATAGAAATTTGAACTGCTGTCAAGAGAAATTGCCTGGATCAAGATTTGTAGAATATTAAAGAAATTCAGAGAAAAAAACAAATGAACAAACTAACAAAACCCCCAATTTGTTTCTGATAGTGACATTGAGAAACTATTGCACCCATTGATCAAGCAACGACAAACTTCTAGCAAATAGCTAAGTGGAAAGTTTGGAAGGCAAGGCAGAAAACTAATTGACAGAGGAAATGGATTCTGAGGGGGTTTTAAGCCAAAATTACTTAGGAGTTGAAGTATAACAAGAGCTAGCAATTTGACTTCCTGTAATTTTAGGGGCTAGAAACAAAGATAGATGCGTTGCAGTGGTTTAGCACACTATCATGGATCAGATGAGACTTCACAACCGTTCATGCTATCCTCTTAAACCACAGCAAATGCAAGATCATGGAAATTATTTTGAATGTCTACCTTGGGATGATCAGGGTTGCATCACCAATGCTTGCAGCAGTCTTCTTTTGGACTATGGTGACACAGTATGTCATAGAAAAAGTTGTCCATGGAGGAAATGAGCCCAAGCAGTAAAATGGGTTTACTAAATACCTGAAGCATAACTCCTCTGAAGCAATGTGTCACTATTAGAGATGCAGAACAAATGTCCAACTGACTCAGATTTCAGATCAGGTCAGCAAATTGAAACAAAACATTTCAATGCAGGAAATTGGAAATTTTTTCGTGCTTCAAATGTAATATTCTTGGAACGTGTCATCTGTATGAAAAGTTTCTATATTTTGGCTTTTTGCCCCTGGTTTTGGATCCCTTTTCCAGAAAAAAACAGTAAATTTTTTACAGATCAGAAATATAAGTAATAGCTGAGTAATTTTCTGTATCTGTCATTCCTGGAGTTTTTACTTAATTTGTTTACTTAGGTAGATTTTTTTTTTTAAGGTAGATACCTTTGTCTGCAATTCCAGTTTGAGTTAATGAGTCTTCTATGGTACAATCCCCTTTCTTGCCTTTGCATGTGATGGTCATTTTACTTTATTGTGATTTATTTCTAGTTCCCTTTGTATTTCAAGTGGAGGCTATGTGTTGTTCTTACACTTTTCGTAAAATATAAAAACATGCTTTAATAAATATAAAGATTTCCACGTATTAATTATTGGTTCAGTTCTCAAGTCTCTCTTTCCCCTAACCTTTGAACTCCTGCTTCTGTTTTTTCCAGGGGTTTATGGAAAGGTGCAAATTTATAGTGCTTATCCTAAGACATCTTGGACACATCTGGGAACTAACGTTGCTCCTGGCAATGAAAGGTGGTGTTTTGCCCAAATATGCCTCCAAGTACTAAGTTTTGGCTTCCATTCCAGTGACTTGTATTAATGTTCCTATGAGTTGTATTACTCTTTTCCTTTGTGATAGGCTCTGTTTAAACTATGTCTAGGTAGGAAAAGAACAACTATGTTACATCTTGCAAGAAGATTATACTATTTTTAGATTAATTTTAATTCTAAAGAGGAATGAAGCTGAGATTTGCTTCTTTCCTTCTGTCCTTTCTTCTTTGCTTGTTCTGCCCTTCCGTCCGTCTTCCTTCCTTTCTTTCCTTCGTCCATCTCTCCCTCTGCCTTTCTCTGTCTTTATAGAAGGAAGAGATGTACTTGAAAGTGGCTGATATCTTGGTGATTAGGATGTTCATTTTGGTTTAAGAGACCTACTTTAAAATCTCATCTCTGAATTAAGCAAAACTAGGATATGAACCATGTCCTTCAACATCTTAGATCAGTCCTTTACCAAGTGGTTTCTGGAGTGACCATCTTAATTTCTCCTATTAGAGTCAATCTTTTTTGTATAAGTAATTAATGTCAAATGGCTCAAAGGATATAAAGCTACCTGTATAGCCTGAAGAGTAAGGTGTCTGTCTGGGATGTAAGCCTTCCAAGGTATAGACACATTTTCACTTAACCTTGGCAAAAATAGCTTTGAAATGCTATCTTCTCTTTCCCCTGATGCTGCCCATCCATCAGCTTTTACAGCCCCTGCAGCAGACTCATCTTCATCATCACTTACCTGTGAATTCAGTCTGAAGGCTTAGCCAAAACCTAAGGCAGGTTAAGTGGAGTTGCCACAGATGCCTGTTAAATGAATAGCCATCTACCGCCCGAAGTTCAAATCTTTCCTCTGAACCAGAGAACATGTCTGCATAAGGATCTCCCATTTACGTGCACTGACCTTAGTTGGGGTGGGGTGGGCACCTACCTAGCTCTCTCTGGAGCTCTCATTCTTGATTCTGTTACACAAAATTTTTATTGCCTTTGCTGTAGTTCTTCCAAGGGCTTCATTTTAAACTGAAATACGTGTATTCGAAAAAAAAATTGTATCAGTCAAGCCTAACAAAAACTCATTGGTAGAGTTCCCATCTGAGTAGAGGGAAGGAATTATTTGGAAACTCATTGCAAAGATGGGCAATGGAAGCACAAAGACCTCACAAGTAGGATTTGTCTGTTGTTAGCTCTCACACAGTTGAGTCTCTAGGGTAGATTAATTGTTTAGGATTGCTGTGTAGTCAGTACAGAGACCAGATACTTCCAGATGATGATTCAAACCATGCAATATTAGAATCACCCTCTGGAAATCCTTCTCTTTCCCTGATTAGGATGGGAGTTCAGAGTAAGCAGATTCTTGACTGAAGCATGCCAGTTGAATATTTAGATGAAATGGATTCAGGCTAGTATTGGTCTGCTGCCCAGATGTTTTAGATGAAATATCATGAGGTGCTAAGATACAAGTTTTTGGAGTTCATTCATGCACCCTAAATATGGCACAAAGAGTTGTTTCCATTGTTAAAAGAAATAAGAATAAATAAATAAAAAAGCTATTTATCATGAAAACTCTACTAATAGCCAGCCAAGAGTTAATGTGGTTAGATACAGGAAATAGGCAAGTCAGTGCTAGAATATGAAAGCTGAAGGAAGTGGCTTTTTTACTGACTGAGAGAAGCTGCTCTATATATTTTTCAACATGAATCAGCATATGAGTTGGGGAAGGACTTAGGCTTTCAGAAAGAAGGAAAAAAAAAAGAAAGTACTTACAGTGAAAACCTAAATTAATATTTCATGGATTAGTATCTTAGATGGTGTCTCTTACCATGTTTTCTTTTTCTTACTGATTCCTCTTATTAGGCTTCTTTGAAATGCAAGAGTCAAAAGAGTTACTTTTGGGTCTACAAGACGTAAATTATTATTGGAGTGTATGCCTAGGACCGGACTTAAGACCCAAATTCTAGTATGGGTTGCATGTGAACTGTCAAAAATTCCAGATACACGCCGCAATTATTCTTACTCTGTGTGGTTTTGCTTCCTCTATTCCAATGTGTTTATCCTTGAACAATACATAGTTCTCAGTCGCACTAACGGTTTCCTGCCATTTCAGATGATATCCAGTGCTTCCTCTAAGCAAAAAAAGAAATAAAAGTTT
Organism: Leptodon cayanensis; assembly: GCA_027564655.1. Lineage (NCBI taxonomy): Eukaryota > Metazoa > Chordata > Aves > Accipitriformes > Accipitridae > Leptodon > Leptodon cayanensis. Next base: position 26,051,348 of record JANXJC010000017.1, on the reverse strand, counting down.
TGGTAGACTTCTCTACTGAATGTTCACAGGTGCTGAAAACTGGAAGTACTACTCATCTTGAGCCTACTCATCTTTGAAAAAAACTGTGAGAAGAGACACTAGGAAAATTTGGCAACATAGCTCTCTAGTTACATCGCTTTAGGACTTTCCCTTCTCTCTGCACTTCTGTCACTCTTGACTGCATGATGAGGCATTCTCTGAATTCATTCAGTGGTCTGTTTTCTCAACAATTACCTGAGGAGTATAGAACATCACCTGGCCAGCCCCAGTCACCCTGTAATAGGACATGGTGTTTATCAAATATATATAAACACTGATCATTATCCATTTTGCTTTCACTAAATGCTTTTATTTTCTCCATGTGAAGCTAAAAAACCCCTGAGCTACAAATATAACTAATAAATATAATAAAGAAGGATCTTCAGTTCACGATTAAAACGGTGTCTGTGTAATGTATAAAAAGGTACCTAAGCTCCCATTAGAGTCAGCAGAGTTCCAGGTGCTGGAGCCTAGAGGGCAATTCAGCTACCAAGGGTAGGATTCAGGAACCTAAACAGAGGTTTTGGGCTGATCTGAGGTGCCCTGGGGCTCATAAGAAACGCCTTTGAATCCCTTCCGTGGCTTCCACCTGTGTCTCCAGGAACGCTCCATGACCAAGTTCTATCATATCTACCAACTGATGTCTTAGATATCCTGGAACATCTCAGATAGCAAAAAGTGCTCTTGTTTAGGGAATCAAATCCTGCTCTAATTGCCCAGTTCAGAGAGAGCTGTATTGCCTTCCACCCACTACTGACTGTACTGATCAACTATAGAGGAAGCTTAAATGCCACATGCACACACACACACAACCCTACACATGGACACCTACGTTTTGTTGTGTTAAGTCCAAAGGTGACTTTCAGCTCTGTAGGATATTCCTGGCACCAAAAATGGTCTGACACGTCTTTGGTAACTTACTTGAGCCCTGCAACTCTGTACTGGAACTGTATTCCTTGTTAATCAATGGTGTGAAATAGACATTTCAGGATTAATTTCCTCCCACATATTTTAGACATCTGCTTTTGCAGAAAGCCCTAAAGGGGCTTTTCCTAGAGCATAGCCTGTGGATTCTTTCTGAGATCTGCCTAGGCAAAACTGTTGTTATTTTTTAGGAAATCTGTGAGCATAACTTTCATAAATGTAATGACATTAACTTAATATCTTGGCATTACAGGATTTTTGTGGAGGACGAAGTAGACTGGAATCATGGTGGAGATATTGTGATCAGCTCTTCCTCCTATGAAGCCCACGAAGCTGAAGTAGTTACACTTAAAGAAGTCAATGGTCATAGCATAAGAATTCATGAACGCCTTCTGCATAGGCATATTGGTAAGGAATCTGCGTTTCCATTTGAGAGAGTTTTCTTCTGAAGCATTGACTTTCCATTTCGTATCTCACTAAGATCAATTCTACTTTATTAAGGTATCTTCATTTCTTTCTCCATATGCTTTTTTCTTGCTGTTTTGATACTGAAAATGTGATGTTAAAAACTGTACAGAATAGTTGATTCTAACATGAATTTCTGGGAGTAGAATTAATTCAGTGCTGAATACTTTTGGAAAACTTCCTGGTGTTCCATGTTTTAAGTAGAACTGGTTAACAGAGAGAGAAAATAACTGAAGTTTTAAAGGAAAAAAAAAAAAAGCAGATGTTTTTAGGCCACTTGCACAATTTCTGTTGTGTGTCAAAAAATGAAAAACTAAAAAATACCCTCCCCCCCCCCCAAATTTCAAAATCGTTAGATTCATGAAGTTTCAAGTGCAAAAATTTATCAATTCCCTGGCATGAAACTAACGTATTTGTGTAAATAAACAAAAAAATTCGTATAGAGCTCTATTTCCTGTGTAGGTTACATAGTATCTATATCTAAGTGGAAAAAGAGATGCACTGTTGATAAATTATTTAATTTTGTTTCAGCCTATAAAGTAAATTTATTATCATCTATTTAACAAAAATAAAAGAATTTGATTAGCAGGTCAAATTCTGAAGATCCAAACCCAAGATTTTTCCTGTGCATAGCAATATCTTTTTAATTTAGTCTTTATTCAAGCTCGTAGGCACAGAAGTTAGTATGATGGATAAAAAGGTTCAGAAATATTGTTTGTTTTAAATGGCTATACCTGTGCTAGTAGACAAAGCTTCACTTGGAACTGAGCCCTGTTCTGCAATTATCCATAGTGTTAATGATAGTAGCCTCCATGGCACAGTTCTGTATGGCAATTGCATTAAAAAAAAAAAAAATACAGTTCAAGGGATAGCACATCTAGACCCCATTTCCAGTAGTTTGTGCATGGCCTTTCTTTTTTTCAAGGGAAAGAAGAAACCTGCCCATCAGTCTTGGGGCCAGAGAATGGTTCTTAACCTATTTTCTTAGCTAAAGTAGATATAACAAGTGTATCCTGAGATGAAATGTTTGCATACACATTGAGTACTGCAGCAGCTGTTAGATATAGCTGAAAAAAATGAACTGATGGCAGAATTAAGAGCTATGTAAATACCGGGATTCACCTGGGCCAATGTAGGTATCTACAGTAAATATTCACACATGAGCTAGTCACTCTCAGCTCCCTTGATAATCAGAGCAGAAAACCCCATACTGCTCACTTGTATTTCATCTCCCCCTAAAGCAGATGTATAAAATAGATAACAAATTGCACTTTAGAATTGACTGCTTTTGCTCTCCTTGTACGTAACAATGGTTTGGATAACTAAATCATATATGTAGATATCTAAAGTCACCTGAGATTAATTCCAAGCTAGACATCTGCATAAACTCTCTCATAAGTCTTGTTTAGAAATTCTTTGTTTAGAAAACACACACAACCAAGACATTATAGCAGGTTGGTTTTTAGCATCGTCATTGGTGTGATCCTAACGAGAATTCATGGAGATCAACTCTGAAGTGTACCGAAGAATAACTCCAGCCCATACAGCTTAGAAAAAATGAAGTGTTAATCTGTTCATTGATTTGGCATCTGCACACCGCAGGGAAAAGGTTTAGCACCTTCTTTTTCTAAAAATGAAAAATGCTGGTAAAATATAAGCACATGGTGAATATTTGATGGGCAGGTGGCCTTTCTGTTTTTGTGTTGATGCGTGTAGATTGTGCTGGAGGAAAAACACACCTGAATGTCAGTGCAGATTCTGCAGAGCAGCTGTGCATAAGCTGTCAGGCTTTATGTCCCTCAAAACACTGGTTTATAGGTGTGATAGACACTTATCACATTTTCTCTCTTGAAACTCCCCAGGGCGTTCCCATGACACAGAAGATGGTAGACGCATCCCTTTGGCTGCAGAGGTTGGACTCCTAACACGGAACGTACAGATCAAGTCTGATGTGGCTTGCGCTGGGAGGATGCTGGTGGGACGTTTTACAGACTCTAGTGGGACAGAGTTTGAAGGTAGTTGAGATTCACCTGTCCTCATCAACCACACCAGTTCTGCCCAAGAAAGTACAGTCTAACAACAGATATGTCCATTTGCATGTGCTATGCAATTCTGAGCAAACTGTGACTGTGCGACATGTATGAAACATGAGTCCTAATAATATTTCATAAATAGTGGAATATATTTTAGGAGGGGCTGTTCTGTGGCTAGTCGGTTTTTGCTATAACTTTATATATGTTTATGAACAAATACCCATTACTGGCAATACATTGACAAAGATTGCCTGCTATTATATGCCTGAGTGCTGTTTAAACGGTTGTCATTCTCACCAGTTCTTAGGTAATTTTGTAAACTTTTATTTCACTATAATTATCTCATTGCAGGTGTCCTTCAACTCTTAAATATTGAATTTTTGAACTTTGGGCCTCCTCAGCTTTCTGCCATTGAATTCAGGAATATATCCCAAGGGTCCTCGGTGGTGTCATCCAGCATTAATGGTAGCTGCGGAGTTGGCATTAAAGCAGTCATGAGCAACTGGATCTTGTTGCATGATAACACAGTGTACAACACGGTTGGACCTGGCATTGATTTGGAAGGGCAAAATCATTCTGTCATTGGGAACCTTGTTATTCTGAGCAGGCAACCAGAGGGCTTATTAAACTGGGTTGCTGGCATCAAGGTGAACCTTGCCATTGGTGTCTCCCTCTGTGGTAATGCTGTGGCAGGATCTGAGCGAATTGGCTTCCATATCAGGGGCCAAGAGTGTTTGCTAGATGGAGAGAATTGCAGTGAAAACGTGGCCCATTCAAGTCTCCATGGTATTCACCTGTACTGGGGAGATGGATTTCAGACCTGCACTAGAATCACAGGTTTTCTATCCTATAAAAATTATGACTATGGTGTCATGTTCCACCTTGGCAGCAGCGTCATCGTGGACAACGTGGTGCTGGTAGACAACACTGTGGGCCTGATGCCAGTAGTGTACTGTCTCTACGCCAAGCAATGCCACGTGGGGAAAAGATTCATAGAACTTAGAAACTCCATCATTGTTGCAACAAGCTCAACTTTTGACTGCATCAGAGACAGGATCAAGCCTCACTCAGCTGATCTAACAGAGAAGGATCGACCACCATACTACCCCCTAAGAGGCCGCGTTGGGATTTTATGGCCTACGTTTACCACGGTTCCCAGCCAAAGGCCAGATAACCCATGGCACAAAACTGGGCATTGTCCAAAAGTCCTGGGACTCATGAAGCTGAAAGGTTGGTCTTCCACGTCCACTGGCCAGACTATTCTCTCACTGTTTTTCTCAACTAATTACATTTTTCCAATTGAAGTTGCAGCCTTCCACACCCACAAATGGATGTGGTAGGGAAATCCAAGCCTCAGTGGAATTAATAACAGAATTCTTCTTCAGTTCAATACAGTTCAATAAAAAAAATATTATTTGGCATATTTCACTTCCTGAATCTACTGCAGTATAATTACTTCATGTGCTAATGTATATATTTTACCTCAAACATGCCTGCCTTCTGTGCTATCTATTTTTCCACTCGATTCATCTCTCTGATCTACAGTTACCTCTAGCTAAATAAAGATACCAAGTCTGAGAAGTGAATAGCACACTTTGTATAGAATTTGTGTAGAACATAATGACTACAGCTGCACAGAAACAGCTATGGCTTTTATTGTTATAAAGGATTGCACAAGAGGGATAAAAGTCAGTTATATATCCTGCGTCTTTGGTTCAAATGAATTTTACAGTCCCCAGAGTAATATTTGCATATGGCAGAACCTAGATAGCTGTTGCCGTGGTGGGATCTAAATGCCTCACGGTTTTTCATGTCTTTATCCCTTGCTGCTACCTAATTTGTAAGAAAATACTTTATCCTCTTTTTACTAAAGAATAATGGAGACAGAGAAAAACAAATAGAATTGCACAGGCTTTCACAGAAAACTTGTGGCAAAACATGGGTTTTGAAGCTGCACAAGAGTTCAGTGCCAGAGCCAAGCACGTGTCACCAGATCCAGCTCATCTTATACTAACATCTGACAAGTGGATAAACCATCCAAGGCAGGTTGTCATTGAACTGGTTCTTACTGATTCAAATGAAAATTTATTAATCACTCTTGCTTTTGTTTCCTTCTCACTTAGTATTTCCTTTGATTTAATTTCCTGTGGACATGACTTGGTTTGTGTCAACTTAAGATATAACTTGGCTATGGAATATTCCAAAGCCAACTGAAGATCTATGATCAATGTAATTAGTCTGATTGAAAAATTATTTGTACATACATATATATATATATATATATATATATATGGGAGCAACTTACATGGAAAATGTCATAGTACAGAGTCTGTCTCTTTCTGGTTCTGGCACTCCTCTAACCACTTTTCCTCACTTGATCTTCTCTTAATCCCTGGCAGGAGTCACCTTTACTGGTTTTACAAAGAGCTGCTACAGTGAAGACAGGGATGTCTGCATCATGTCAAATGCTGACCATTTAGGCATCATGCCTCTTATCACAGCGGAGACATCAAGGATGTTACATGTCAATGAGAATGACAAGTTCTACTTTCATCCAGCAAGGTAATATGCTTCATTTTGAACTATCTTTTTCAATGGTTTGTGCAAAAAAAAGCACCTACAGTTCTGGGACTCTCCTCACCTCTGTTTGTATCAGCTGTCTTATTGTAATGTCTTACAAAGAGTTTAAGCAATTAGTTTAGACTGGATGTCTAGCTGCAGAGCAGTCCCATTCTTTGTCTCTGTCTCTGCTCTTGTACTGCTTCTGTCTGGCAAAAATGAACAAGCTCAGACGTCAAACACGCACAGGAGAACTCGAATTCAGAAAAAAAAGAAGAGGAAAAAAAAAACCAAACTTAGTTTAGGGCAATTTTTTTTTTAATTTGAGGTTCAGATTCCATCAAGGTGCATCTCCAGACCACTCCTCTTGGATTTCCCTTTTTACTGATGTTTTTATAGCAAAACAAGCCTCCCATATGCCATTTCTTAAAACTCCATCCTGAGCATCTCTGATTTCTCAGCCTCAGGCTTCAGAAAATGTCAGGACCTCCAGCAAAAAACCCTGAGACAGGGAATGTCCTTTTGGTCAGGGAAGTGGAGCTTGATTTTTGCCTGCGAGATCACATCAGAAATGTTGATCAGTACCAGGCAGGCTGTGAGATGTCAAATGATTGCCAGAACTGCTCCTGCCCAGGGAGAATATCATCTGTGTGTGGAGGTACATGGAGGAGGGAGGGGAGAGCTTCATCTGTAACCTTAAGTCACTGCTGGTTGCAGCGTTTTAAACATACCACATCCAGTGGAGACCACTTGCCTATTTATTTATTATAACCAGTGAGCACAATACAGAGGCTATGTCACGAAAGCCTTGAAGAAGCAAAAAAATCCAGCATGGACTCCACTTGCCAGTCAAAAATAATTGGAGGTGTCCCACACTGCTATGTTTAGAGCCCCTCCAGCCTTCTGCCAGAATTTTTATTTTATTCTATATTTGTGCTTTTTGCTCTGGGCGTTAGTTTGCGTGTAGATTTCTGACACCTGTCCACCTTGTCAGCTCCCATTACATTTCACTCTTGTATCCATCCCACAATATTATGCTATTAGTGAGCTGCTGAATACGCAGTCCACTGCAGGAGCTGGTGATTTTCAAACATGATGAATGCACATGGATTACTGAATGCTTTCTTAGTAGTCTGGTAAACCTCTGAGGGTGATTGCATCTCTCAGTGCTCCTCATGCATTATCTGCGTGCATTTATTTCACCCACCTTTGCAACTGCTGAGCTTGATCCAAGCTGCGGCTGCATTGTTCTGCTTCAGCATCCGGAGGGGGTATCTTGATGGATATGTCCTGTCAAAGAGAAGGTGAGCATTGCCTTAGAGCAGATGAGAAAATAGAAACATCAGGGAATATAGCAAGACCATGAAGTACTTCGCTTGTCCCACTGGTAGACCTAACCAGCTGAAATGCTGGATCTTTTGAGAGATATTCAGGAATTGTACTAGCTGTCAGGATCAGAGGAGCTATCTTTGTTCTAAAGCTCTTTTGAGCCATGTTGATCGGGGGCGTTGGCTCATTTGTTTCTCTGCCTTTACTGTAAATCTCTGCATATATCAATAATTGTGTTTTTCTAACCTGAGCCCAAGAAGTTCTAAGTTTTCTTCAAGACTTAGTGTGTATCCCTGTAGCAATCTGAAGATGTTTCCATGGACTTTGCTGGATTATAAGTCATTGTATCTCATTGTATTTTGTAACAGGAGTGATATGCCCAGTTGGCTAGTTCTTTTAAGCTGTGTTAAACCTTTAGTCAAAATGCAGTTAAAAGCACTTAAGATCCTCAACACGTGATTCAGCTCACTACACTTTGGTGATCCAAAAATTAGGCATGTAATCTAAAGAAGACACTAAACTCATTCTGTAGTTAATAGACTCTTGTCTCAGAAATTATTCATCTCAACTGTCCTATATATGTCGCAGGTGAGGTGAGTTTCCCTCCAACAAACCTGTCCTGTTGCAGGTACCTCCCTCGTGGAAGCCAGACTTTAATGAACTACATAGAAATTTATAAGCTTTTCTGGCTGTTTCAAGCCACTAGATTTACAATTTCCTCCTGAGAGTATACTTATTATAAAATTGGATAAACTTATTTGAAAATTAGATGTAGTTTGCCAAGATACATGATTATGCCATCCAAGAAGAGATTTGTTCTAGTTTGGACTAACACTCTGAAACTCTCTTACCTTATTAGTCTTATTTTCAAAGTATGGTTTAATTCTATTCTTAGGATTTGAACCTGTCATTAGAAAGAGAGAAATAGCTATTCATTGTCTGGGAGACAGTACTGGTTGAGTAATCACTTACTACTAAATATAGAATCATAGAATCATAGAATCATTCAGGTTGGAAAAGACCTTCAAGATCATCAAGTCCAACCATCATCTGTG
>JANXJC010000017.1:25956604-26042844 GCA_027564655.1 Leptodon cayanensis | reverse complement strand
CTCCCTTGCCTCAACTTGAGGCCATTTCCTCTTGTCCTATCTTCAGCCACCTGACAGAAGAGACCAGCACTCACCTCGCTACAACCCCCCTTCAGGTAGTTGTAATGTGTAATTAATATGTGTAATTGGTTGATGAAACCCTGGCTCAGGCACAGCTTTGAGGTGAGATCCATGTACATTTCTCTTTAAGCCCATCAAAACACCAAAATGACATTGAATATCCAAACCCATTTCTTTATTAGAACATAAACTAGGACAATAATCTTTTCAGACACAATTCAAAACACCTGGGCATGAAAGAAAAACAACAGCAAATAAAATAGGTTTATAAACACATTAATCCTTATGCACTGTGTCCTATTAGAATAAGTTTTCTCTTTCAAGTTTGCTTCTGCTCTGGAAATGTTAAGTGGCTCCTACAACAAACCTCTCTGAATTCCTAGCAGAAGTCTCTTTATTTTGCTTCTTCTGGTTATGTTCATACTAGTAAATTAAGTAGAACGAAGGAACTGGTCATCAGAATTTGGGTTTTAACACTGTTTGACTCTCAGCATGGTCATTGGCTTGGCTTTGGCATGAGCCAGCTAGCATTGACCCAATCAATGCCATAGTTTGGGAGCTGGTCAAGGACTTTTCCAAACTGATAGTTTGGATGTGACCATCCTGTTTTGAATGCTATGGCAATTTAACTCTACAGACATGGACAGACTGTACCAGTGGATCTGGGAAAAGGATGGGTTCTGAAACTGGTTAACTTGGATAGATGGACCCTCTGTGGCCCGACTGTAAATCTTCTTCCTCCTTGTTCCAGGACACTCTAAGCCTTTATTTAAGATGTGTGTTCCCTGCTGGCTCCCTCTGTCATGCCTGCTGCCATTGCACCTTGCTTCATGCTTTCTTCTGCATAGGCTTCATTGCTCATGGGAAGGTGCAATTTTCTGAACCTGAGGGCTCCCCCATTCCCGAGTGCAGAGGTGAGAACAAGGCAAACAGGTACTGCTGGGCAGCCAATGCTTTTTAACAAAATACTATGTACAACACACACCAGTCTGTAAGCTAAAACTAAACAAACCATCACCTGGTGGATGTGAAGAGCAATGCCTGTACTGTATGAGCACTGCATACTGCAGCAGATATTCCTGGTCACTTAGTGTGATAGCAGCCAAGACACATTTCGCCTTCAATCAGCAACTACAGGTTTCATCTGCCACAGGTCAAAAATTAATGGCATATGGATATTGATGGTTGCGTCACTGCAGTTCCTCTAATCAGGAAAGCCAAGAGGGAACCAGAGGTACTCAAACTGCAACTGTATAGCTGGCTTTAAGGTCCATGATGGTCCACACCAGCAACCCCAGGGAGGAGGAGATTTGGGAGCAGAAGTTATACTGGAAATAAGATGATTTTCTCTGTTGAAATCCAGCCAACTTTTGAAGAGAAGAGGTGTTGATTTGGTTTTTTTGTCAGTTTCGATGCAAACATGCCAAAATACAAATATTGCTACAGAATTTCTTTGCAGAGTATACCTCAACTAATATGCTTAGGTTTCATTCGTTTTGACTTACTTTCCATTTTTTTCTTTTCTTGGGCACATGAGTTCACCTAGTAAAACATCGAGACGTTGCATGTATGTGCAGAAGTGTTTGTTACCAGTGTAAATACATTACAAACAACAGCACTGTATTTTTCCTTTGCTCTCTCTTCATAATAACATTACCTCTCCTACCTGTCAGCATACAGACCTCTGAAGACACCATGTTCCCTGAAAAGAGATGCAAAGGCTCGAGGAAGGCCCTTTTCAAGGATTTGGATGGAGGCGTCCTGGACCTAGAACCACCTGTTTCTGTTTTCCCAAAGTCAGAATTTGAATGGACGCAGTTCTACTTGCAAGCTGGTAAGTGCCTGTGCTTTCTGGAGTGCTTGCAAAGTCACGCATACCTTTGACCCGTGAGATGTGATTTTAGCCCGGGTTTTCACCGAGACCTAAACTGAGGTCAAGACGGTGGTGGTCCCAGATTGCGTGATGCCTTTCCAGGATGGATGTAGTGAATTACAGTGTAGAAGTCTGGGAGGCCTCATTGCACAGTCCTGTGTCCACCAGTGCCTCTTTGCCTTCTTGCAGAATCATATCATCTGGCATCCTTAGCCCCTTTAGGGTTTAATTCGTTCATTTTAAGACCAGAACAGAACTTTCCTGCCCTTTGCAAAGTCCTCTGAGAGCATTAAGACAGACAGCCCATGTAAATGCTACATAAGCGCAAAATAATAACAATTGGCCCAGTGAGGATTTTCATCCATATCCCACTGAGGAGATAATCAAGCTGAAAACCCACTCCAGAAGTTTAAGGACCCCTCTCTCTGGTTTAAAAAGGCCCATTCTTCTCGGTAACCACTTTCTGAAGGTTCACACAGCAAGGCTCCGTTCTCATCCTGATTAAAACTCTGCTCTCTGATTCCAAATAAACTCTTTAATTACAATTAGCGTTTCCTGCACCTGCTGCTGATGGCGGCCATTTTGCTGAAAAGGCGCATCATTTTGACTCCAGCGGTATGGGAGACTGATGGAAGGGACTGTAATTAATCCTGTTTTCCATCCCACTCTAAAACTGATTAAACACCAGAAGAACTTTAATCTTTAAACAAAGTGTCTAATGTGTACCCAGTAAAGGCTTTTCCTCTAAGGATCCTGCTCTAACTGGCTGCTTACAGGGCTGATTAATGTGTTGTCTAGATGCAAACACACTGTTTTTCACTCTACCTTTTCTGCCCTGGTTATGAATCACATACAAGTGCTAATAACCTGGCAGTATTACCACTTCGTACCTGCATATTAACGCATACATACTTTTGCATATAGAACCTGGATTTTATTTAGATTTTTAGCACGCCCTGCCACACAGTCATAGGCATGCCGGGAATCCCTACCATCTAAAGTGCACTGACAGTGCAACCTGCACTCCGCAGGGTTTATCTGCTTGTGTAATGGAGGCAACAGCATATGGTAAATGCTGCCTGCCTCTGAGGCTGTAACAAAATTGCTGTATTTTCTTCTTGCTGCCCAAATACGAATGGGGAAATTTCCCCCGCCCTCCCTTCACAACTGTGTGTTAAACTCCTCTGTATTTCTCATTCTGACCTGCGGTTCCTTTCCTCTCGAGGTTGACATTTGGGAAGGCACAGCTTGATGCTAAGGAGAATTCATGGTCGTCTTCTTCCCTTTTCTACTCTCTCCTTCTTCTTGAAAGTTGTAGCACTGAGCATTTTGCATAGTGCAATGCAGGCTCCCATGTTAGACAAACAGGAGAAAATGCTTGCCTTTCCTGCTCCCAGAGATCTTCTGTGGGGCCAGATTCCCCCTTGGCATGACAGTGCTTCAAGGCCAGTGAGGATGGTGGTGTTACGACGCCGTTGAGCAGAATTTGGCCCTTGGAGTTCTGCCTTTCCTAAATCCAAATGAGCATTCGGTACTTATGTTATCTGGGTGGTCAAGACCCACCTTGTCCACGTATCCACCTGGTACCCTGTTAAACCTGAGTAATTCTGACCACCTCCAGCCACTTCATCAGACCACTGCATTGCAGTGGTTAGTGCTCTGCTAGCCTGACTAACCGTAGAAACAAGAGAGAGTCTTTTCAGGTAGCTACACAACATCCTTGCCACTTCCACAGTTCAGGGATGCAAGTTTCTTTGCGACTTAAAAGGTCTGGCTTTCCATATCCTTTTAATTACACCTTTATCCAGATGCATGTATATATTCCCTTTAAGCTTCCAATTTGGACAATCAGCTTGAAATTCTTGGCCCTCAGCCATTTCTAGATATTCTGGTTACTCCAGGGGGAGCAAACCAAAACACTCAATATACTTCAGGGATACAAATGCCAGGGAGATGTTTTCTCAGAAGAATACCATAGGGAAGAGCCTGTGAGAGTCATAACTTGGGCACTGGGTATCATGCAGTATGATATTAATGCTCCTGAATTCACATGATGTCTTTTATTGAAGATGCAATCAATATAGAATATATGTAATATATTATTTGTGTATATATATATATATATGTGTGCGTATATGCAAAAGGCAAGGAAGGATGCCTTGGCTTCCTGAGTTCTGCCACTGCAGATGGGCAGTAGCAAGCCATGCAATGTATATTTAATCATGTACCCATTTTTTTTTTCTTTTGTCTTCCTGTGTGCCTGATCTTTTACCTGCTGTCTTACCTCTTCAGGTCATAGACCAGGTCTTTTTATTGTGGCTTTCTGCAGAAGCAGAGTTGTTCATGTAAAACTGAAGTTTTAGTTTTCTGCATAAACCATAGAATTCAGAAAAAAAAACGGAGGGAAGAGATCCAAGATTTTTGTTGTTATTACTTCTACTAAAAGAAAAAGGAGCAACAACAAAAGAGGGTTTGAGTCAAAAAAAGCATAATTATTTTTTAATCTAAGGGTACTTTTTGCTTTTTTTTTTCTTTTAACTATAATACTGCAGAAGTTTAGAATGAAATGTTTTCCAACACCCTCCTAAATCATTTATGAGGAACTTTCACAGTTTCATTTTTCAAATTATCCAAAACAATTTAATGAGTTTAACATGAATTTGTAATTATTTTAATCTCTTTGAGCTGCCATTTTTGGATGACAAAATGTTTTTCTCCCAAAACTCATCTCTATACCAGACCTCTTACAAAAGAGCTTGGGGCCAGGCCTGGAGCACTAAATGGTACCACGATACAGGAAATACCAGAATCACAAGCTGTACAGCAGAATTAGCTATAAGCTTGAGTGTGTCTAGTGGAGGAATGAAGGATAAGTGAACAGTTTGTGTACTCAACTGATTTCTGTGCCCAGGTTAAAACCCCTACTCCATGAAGGAGAGCTGATACAACCATGATTCTGTAGTTAAAGTTTCAACCGTTTGCTGGCTATCTGCAATATTTATAGGACTCTGTTATCATACTGCCTCATGTCTGTAATCTGACGACAGCCAGGTCCCAGAGACATTGAAGTCCATTGTCTTCCCTTGGTGGAAATGTAGCTGAGGACCAAAGACTAGTAGAAGATTCATCTGACCCCACTTCCATTGCCTCCAGTGTCCTCTCCAGTGAACAAAGAGAGATTGACACGTTAAGGGGAGAAGTTAAGTGGGCTGATACACAGATGTCTGAGAGATGAAACCAAGCCTTTCAAGTTCTAGAGCCTGCAGACACACATGTTTTCTTTCTGCTGGTAGATACATTCTAGGCATTTTTTAAAGCAATTTGTGCTGAAGAATCATAGAATCATAGAACAGCCCATGTTGGAAGGGACCTCGAAAGATCATCTGGTCCAACCTTTTGTGGGAAAGGGAGCTTAGATGAGATTATGTAGCACCCTGTCCAATCACTTCTTGAAAACCCCCAGTGATGGAGACTCTACCATGTCCCTGGGGAGGTTGTTCCAGGGAGTGATTGTTCCCACTGTAAAAAATTTGTTTCTCATTGAGATGAGACCTCTCCTGGTGCAAATAATACCTGTTGCCCCTTGTTTCCTCCATGTGGCTCCTTGTGAAGAGAGAGCCTTCATCCTTTTTGTAGCTTTCCTTTAAGTACTGGAATACTGTGATGGGGTTGTCCCTGAGCCTTTCTCATTCAGTCTTTCCTCATAGGACAGGTTCTCCAGCCCTTTGATCATCTTGTGGCCCTCCTTTGGATGCTCTCCAGGCTGTCCACATTTTTCTTGAATTGTGAGGACCAGAATTGGACACCCTACTACAAGTGTGGCCTGATAAGCGCTGAGTAGAGTGAGATTATGACGTCTCTATGTCTGCTAGCAATGCCTCTGGATGCAGCCCAGGATCTGATTTGCCTGTGTTGCTTCAGCACTGCACTGCTAACTCACATTCAGCTTGTTGTCCACCAGGACTCCCAGGTCCCTTTCAGCAAGGCTGTTCCCCAGCCACACAGATTCTAGCCTGTACTGGGCTCTTTAGTTAGAGGTGCGGGACTTCATGCTTGTCTTTGTTAAACTTCACACAGTTCTTGCTAGCCCACTCTTCCAGCCTGTCCAAGTCTCCATGTAAGATGGCTCTCCCTTCTGATGTGTGCACCTCACCACCCAGTTTAGTGTCATCAGCAAATTTGGTGAGGGTGCTTTCAATCCCATCATCCAGATCATTTATGAAGATGGTGAACAGCATGGGGCCCAGTATCGATCCTTGGAGGACAAATAAGCTAACCTGAATATTAAATTGTTGCCAGGGTCAGTGACCCCTTTTAGCGATAAAGGGATTAAGAAAAGCAGAAAGGAGTAGATGTTTGTTTGGCTCTGTGCAACCAGATACTGAGCGTCAGTAACTTAACAACCTGTTTGTCTTCTTTTATCCTGCCTTGTAGGAGAGACATTATGATGGGGCTATAGGTGGAGAAATGGGAATGTGGGGAGAGAAACAAAGAAAGGAAATGGTCATCAGAAAATCTGTCTGCCAGTATCTATACTTGCAGAAGTGTTTTTCCCCCTTTTTAGAGAGGACAATATGACTCTCACTTTCCAAGTGAACCCAAAAGATTGTAACTTGCTGTATGGGTCTTTAATCTCAGCTGATATTTATAGTTAAACATTAGACTATGAGGATTCCAGATGTCAAGGTATTACAGCATGAAAGCAGGTTGGCATCCCAGACAATATTGGATTCTTCAGGATAGGTGCCTTTGAGTGTTCATATTCATGGAGGCAAGGGTCCAGCCCCCAGTGATCTTGTGAAAATCCCAAAGTGAGTCCTTCCCGTTCTTATTCTTCCCCATTAGCATGGCTTCAAATTTGGCCAGAAGAATAACCTTTCTGCATCTCATGAAATTGTTAGTTATAGTGCAGAGTTCCCAATATGACTTCCATGGTTTCTAAAGAGATGCAGAAAGATCCTTAGGTTTGCATGAGAGTAATTTGATAGGTTAATTGACAGAGTCCCTGTTCTACTTACTTTTACTCGTTAGAGTAATTCTGATGTACTGAAGGATTATGAAGTTCTGGGCTATAGGATTTAGGTGTCATGCAACTTTTTCTTCTGTTGTTAATATGTGCTCCTTGCACTTCCTGTGAATAACTGCATTTATTTTCTACTTTACACTAATAAAACCTGGCACCTCCTTGTAAGTTCTTTGGATACAGTAGAAGCATCAGTGAAATTTAGATCTGTAATACCCCTGTGGGATAGGCATATATTTTGACTAGTTTCCCAGGCAGAGGACAGAATTTGTGACTTGCCCAAGGTCAGTCATTGAATTAATGCATATCCTTCCAAAACCCTGACAGCCAAACTCTTAATCTAAAAGCACCCCACCCTGCTTAGGCAGGTTGAACACTATGGTTGCATTAACTACAATCAGCTAAAAGTGTATTTTACATACTACTTTTTTATTAGAAAACATGCCTGCAGCATTTTGGGGAACTTTACTGAACATTCAAATTCTGACTGTGGTTTTAAACAAAAAAAATCCCAAAATTCTCTTTTTTATTTTTATTTAAAAAGCTGAAGAAATATTTTATTTTTAAAAAAATGAGTCAGCTTTAATGAGAATCTATTGGTGAGAGGATTAGTGTGTTGTGGACAATTGATCTTTTTATCTGACCAACAGATAACTGAGACCACATTTTCCTATGTTGTTTTCAGTCTAGACAAATCTAAAGCTGTGAAATTCCTACAGTAGTCTTGCTTGCTCTGTAATCAGTACATTTTCTAGATCATAAAAGGGTAGGTATTTCATATGTAAATGCTTGTCTGAAGCAACCTGCACAGACATTTAAACACTCAATTTTGTCAACAGCTATTTTAAAAAACTCTTTCAAAGATTGTGTAACACTGAAGTTAAATATCATAAATGAATATGCAGAGGTTTGCTGGTTTCATCAGAAATAAGATAAAATGTCAGATCTAGGTGTAAAGAGTCCAAAATTCCCAGGGATATGGATCAAGGATTTTTGTACAATCTTTTTTTTTCTGGTGATTTTTATTATTGAATAAAATTCTGAAGTAATAGTTGAGGAAGTGTATAATTTTGACACACAGGCTGCCAGTATAACTTAGGACTAAAGCTGTGTGAAAATGTTGCACCATATATATTTAATATCCCAAGGACTATGATTAGCCACACCTGCTATGCATAATCATATGTAGTAATTAAAGATGTTTAAGAAGAGAATGCAGGTTTGGTAGATTTGCAAGGAATGAAACAGATGCAATATTGGCCTGAAACATTTATTGTTTTCCTCTGAAGCTTTTTGTTGTTGTTGTTGTTCACAGATAGAAATTTGCTTTTTCTGCAATAAATGGCCCATGCAAAATGGGTTGAAAGTGGCAATGGAGGACATTAAAAGAGCTGTTACCAAATTACTGTTTTATAAAAACCAAACCTAATATGATCAGAAAATGCCTGTAACTTTTACTTAATATTCCTGAAAACACATCCCTGGAAAAGATTTCAGCAGACCTTAATTAAGTTGAGACCAAAGTTGAGACCAAAGTTGTGAGGATTTTTTTGATGCTCATGGGAGAACAAGGTTTAAAGTAAGCCAGGGGGAAAATAAGTTAATTTTGTATCTTTGATACCTATGTGGTGGCTCATCAGAGGTGTGATGGCTGAACCTCTGAACTAAAGAATCAGCTCTGCTAACTGAGGGCAGCGTGGCAGTGAGGAACATCTGTGGGTGGTGAATCCACCAGGTGGGAAAGAAGGCCCACAGTTCATCTGGATGCCACTATGAGGCTGTGCCTTAGGGGACAGCTTTGCCAAGGCAAAACACTCCTCTGCATAATCTGTTTTGGTAAATCATGGAGGAATAGACCTGCGTTGGAGATCTGGCAAACTAGGTCCCGTTGGGGCTGATGTGGCCATATGACATTTCCATTTTGAAATACTATAAATTACTTTCCCTCAAACTCATCTGTATCTCAGCCTCTAATAAATAGATATTTTCCTTTTTCAGAGATGTTATTTCCTTAATTCTGAAGCTAGGATATAAGATGAGTCGCCTTGGCCATGTGATCAGTATAGAAGGATGTGTATATAGACATATGTATACATGTACAAATGTATAAGCTCATCAAGCTTAATATTCTTGTTCCCGTGGAGAGCATCAAATACTTTTCTCATGATGAAGTCAAAAAACCTTGGGCAAACCCATCCATTTTGCATGTTCATTTCTGTAAATGGAGTTTAGCTTTTCGTACCACCCTTTCTATTTCTTTTCTAAATTCCTCAGGTACTTTTAAACAGGCATGCACCAGTGTTCAGCTGCATAAAATGGAAAATATGTGTACGTATCTGTTAGGAATAATGAAATTTGGAAAAAGTGTTTGCAAACTTAGGTCCCTGACTGTGGGAGATAACCTTGGCCCTTAGGATAGCAATCGTTTTTGAAGACGTGCCAGCAAATAGTTTACGCCTACAATTGCTGTCAGAAATTCTTGCCTTCTCCTTTTAGCCTTAATTCCTGAGGTTAAAACAACAGGTTTGTCATTTTCAAAACCGAACTCCTGTGTTTAAGAAGCTATTTAGAAAAATGACATCATTTTCAGAGTTTTTGAAATCTCAGAGAGCCCATTTTTTTCCCTGTGAGCTAAAAAATAGCTCAGTGCCCCCCAAACACCATGTCACCTTCATTTAGGAGTCTAGTTATGGATTTGATATCCATATCTCTACCTTTCTGTATATAAATGTTGTCTGCGAGGCGAGCATCAGCTTTTTTATCATTGACATGATGATGCTACTGTTTCAGGGTAGTGGTTCTTAAGTTGTGGTTTACAAAGCGTTGGTGGTCCATGAAACCTGAGTAACTGATGCACACATCACTCATGGATTAATTTTGGAGCCTGACAGTTAAACGTGAAAAGAATCTTTAGGCATCTGGAAAACAGAAGCTATGAAGAATGGCTGACAAAGTTGCGTGGCTTGGTCTTGAGGAGAAGAGGTGGATTGGAGATTTAAGAACTGCCTTCAAAAATATAGAAGACTGCTATGGAGTAGAGAGAAATAAATTGCTCCCCAAGTCTATAGAATCAGTAATAATGGGCTAAAATTTCATCAAGATAATTTTAGATGTGGAGGAGGAAATGTGAGAATAAAGACAGCAAAGCACTGGAATATCTTGCCTGAGTGGGTTGTGGAGTCCCCATCAAGCATCCTTAGATGATCCAGATAGAGCTGATCTTTTCCTGGCGGAGGATGGATCAAATAACTTCAGAAGGCCCTTTCTGGACCTATTTTCAAAATTCTGTAAGGATGCTCAGTGGTCTGCAGGAACTTTTGAGGTCTGACAGTGATTTATGGGTCCAAAGGCCACAGTGTTGTAGTAGGAAGGTCTGGTAATTAGGGCTTTCTAAATACTGCTGATAAAGACAAAAAGTGACTACTAGGGAGGTAATTAGTGCAGAGAGATTCTCTCCCAGCCCCTGTGCTTGATCCCTCTCAGCCAGTCTGCCTCTTCTTGTGGAATGCTAATGTGCTTGAAAGGTTGTGCAATATGTAAATGTAGAGGTTAGTCCCATGGAAAATGGTGTACACGGTCTGAGCGGAGTTTACAGCACCAGGGAACCAAAACTGAGGCAGGTTCCTTATCTGGGACATCCCCTCAAAGCTCAGTAGCTCACACATCATGCCTTTTCTCCCAAGGCACTGTTTCACTCTTATTTATCATTCCTACTTCAGTAATGCCTGCAGATCTGAGTTAGTAGTTGGGTTTTAATACTGCTAGATACTATGCAGAAACTTTTCTGGTACCTTCTGGAAGAAGCTGCAGATATTAATAGTCAACCTAGAAGGCTTCAGGAAAAGAGTAAAGTGGAGAAGTGAGCAGCCTACATCATACATCCTCTCTAGGCTTGATGGCTGTTACCTTTAAGGAGACAAGATGGCTGTGTTTATGCAATTAAAAAAAGAAATGTGAATTGCATCCTGCAAGTATAACTGTATTATTTTCCTTAGATCTTAGAGGCATATCTATAATCCAACCAAACTGCTGAGTGTTAGTTTGCAGAGCTTTACAGGGGAAGCACTGCATTTTGCAACAATTAATTTTGCAGAGGAAGCAGCCTGTTTAAAGACGCCTGCAGCAGTCACTAAAATATGTGTTGTTTTTCAAGGCCACCAGACACACAGTTGGCTAGGTTGGCTAATAAACAAAACAATGCAAAAACCCAGCCTCGT
Source organism: Leptodon cayanensis (assembly GCA_027564655.1). Lineage (NCBI taxonomy): Eukaryota > Metazoa > Chordata > Aves > Accipitriformes > Accipitridae > Leptodon > Leptodon cayanensis. The sequence goes on along the minus strand of JANXJC010000017.1, from coordinate 26,031,671 downwards.
GGGGTTTGCAGGAAGAAGGGATGAGAAATAAAATGAATAATGCTTACCTGCTAGGGGTGGGTGAAGACTATAATTGTTTAGCCCCCAGCAGATCCCTGCAAGGGTTAAAAATGACGAAGATATTAGTTGGTGACTGCTAAGATTGTTGGTTTGAAGCTCTGGGCAAAACACAGACTGTTATTTACCGGACTTGGTCGATTTACTTCTTAATGCAATAATGACCTGTGAAATGAAACGTGAGCTAGACAATTGTTCCTCATTGTTTCCAGTAAAACATCCTTTCATACCCCATTAAACCACCATTAATTCCATTTGAAAGAGAAGCAGGCACAAACACCAAGGGATATCTCTCTCTTTCCCTCTTTTCCTCTCTTTGTGGGATTGATCAAGGCCTGTGGATAGGAAAGCAGCTTTCTTATCCTTCTAGAGGGTGTTGGGCAGCCTGTGGGGGCCACATTTCTGAATGAGCACTACAGGTATCTACTGGATTGGCTCCCATTGGATCGCATTCCTGAGTTTTGCAGAAGAGTGTATCAGTTAACCTGGCAAACATAGTCAATTTATTGATGTTAATACATCATGTTTCTCCCTCTTTTTTAGGTTGGCTTTCTTTAAGCGTGAGATTTTTGTAATCATGCAGTGTATGTGCATATGTATGTATGTGCCATTGCCCACACGGTAATTTTTAAACCATTTTCAATTTCAATCAAAAGCAATAGATGGATAAGTTCTCAAAGATAACTGACTCTGACAGATTTAAAAAAATTGGGGTCTGGGAAGAAAAACACTGTGAGTGAACCGCTCTGTTCTCCCAAAGGGGGATATCCCTTGATATCCATTTCTTGGATATCAAAAAAAGTTCTCTGGAGAGAAACTCCAGTTTTGTGTCCCAACGAAAGGAAAAACTTTTGCACATTGGTATGCATCAGGGAATCCAGCCACAGCTCTTTAGTAAAGCACTGGTTCCACTTTCCCTGCAACTGGTTTCTTTAACTCCTGATTTTCCTGTGCTGTAGCATTAAAAGATGTGCAGATGTGGCACTTAGGGACATGGTTTAGTGGGACTTGGCAGTGTTAGGTTTACAGTTGGACTTGATAATCTTAAAGGTCTTTTCCAACCTAAATGATTCTGTGATTCTATGATTCTATATTAATGAGTAACTACGAAAACATGAAAATATAAAACTGGAACATTCAAGATGTTCAGATTTTATCTGATGATACCAGATCAAAAAACAAAAATCCTAGATTTTTTTTTTTCCCCTTAATCAGAGCTCTAACATGAGGGAAAAAACTGGCAAGCCATCTGAATGATGAGATATAAATGCTTCTTTTCTTCTGGAAAACATTGGTGAATAAAAGTAGACAGAAACTGCTTTTCTACTAGAGTTTGCTGAGAATATTTTTTTTCCATGAAAAAAAGAAGTGGTTAATGCTTAAAATATTTCAGCCAAAATAATTTTTGTTTTCCTGCTTTTTTTTTGGGGGGGGGGGGGTAGGGGAACCCAGTTTTCTTTCAGTAAGAACATAGAAACCCAACTTCCAGAATAATTTTTCAGTTAGCTTTAATCACTGTGATTAATTCAGAATTATTTAGGACCACTTGTCCCTCAGCTGTACTGACGTAAACCTGGTAGTCCCCCATTCTATCTGAAGTTATAAAACTGGGATTATAACATTTTCCATTCATACGTGAAATGTTGTTACTGGGCAGACAGTATTTCTGAAGGTGAGGGATCAATTGATTTATAATCTCCGGTATAAGGAAAAGAGGAGGCACTTGGGTGGGATGTGGTGCTGGAGATGTCTGTTGCTGAGAGGGCTTTCGTAATGGTTGTTTTACACAACACGCTGCTAAAGTCTCCTTGAATCCAACACATCTGCATGTCATGTGGTGTGTTACATGCTGCACGAAAGGAGGGGAGATCTGGAGGGGGTAGAAGTGGGGACAGTTCAGATGAAGCCCAAGGTCTAGCACAAAAAACTCAAAATCTCCTGACACTAAGGTAGTCTTCACATCACCAATGGCCCCCAGGACCCCCAACCTCCTTTCCTTCTCTACTTTTTCCTTCTGCCTGACCTGTCCAAAATCCCCAGCTCCAACACACATTTCTGTCTCCACAAGCCTTACCTCTTCTGTCTCCCAGGACCCCCAAGATCCTCCAGTCTCCAAACCAAAACTCGGACTTCGTGCCACTTCTTTCTTCCTTTCTGCTACGATTTACCACATTCTCCACAAAACAGGGGTCTAGTGCCAAACCTCTTATCTCCACAGTCTTCCCAATCAGCAACCAAACTGTCTCCTTGCTGCCTTATAGCCTTGCCTAAAACCTAGACCATGGCATTTAATCAGTTCCTTGGCAGGTGTTGTCCACCTACAAGGAGGTTACCATGGATCAATGGCTTTTATCCCAGAATACCACTGAATTTCATGCAAGGCACTATTTGACAGCTGGTATTGTAACATATTCCATCATCATCCTTGTTTTTCAGTTGCTTCTACTTTTATATTTTATTTTGATTTTATTTTATAATTTTTTTTTAATACTGTATACTTTTATGTTATTTGTTACACTTGATGCCTTTCTTTTCCCATGCTAGATTTATGCCTGGGGTAAGATTTTGTCTGCAAGTTTGCTCAGAAATGGTTCAGCTGCAAAGAACAAAATTAAGCTTTTTTTTGGTGTGTGTTCGAAAACAAATCTTTAAACTCTAGAACCTATGGGCTTGCAGTAAGGGATTGAAGGTTAGCAGGGAAAAAACTCTGAGGCCAGTGAAAAATTTTCTATCCACAGTGCCCACAAAAAACTGTGTCCGGAACTATCTATGAAAATAAACTGCAGAGATTCTTTATCTTCTGATATGCTGTGAAAGATCTAAGCTTTTGGTTGTCGCTTCTGAAAATTTCAGTTCCTGCTCTGCTGTGCTGTTTGAAGCACAGACATCAAATGCTCTCCTTTTTTCAGCTGTCTTCAAAATACCTGAGTATTTGGAGCCTTAAATCCTATGTTCTAGTTCCCTTGCATTGCATCTGCTAATTAACAAAAGAATTCTGGGCACTTCATGACCCTTGTTGCTGCCCAAGGCACTGTGTCCCTAGGAGGCAAACATGTGTTATGTCCTAACTTTACAGACTAGGTCGGTTAGGAGCCAAGGGATTACGCCGAGTCATCTGTGGTGGAATGGAGAAGAGATCTCAAAGTTTAACCATCAACAAGTATCCCATCAACTGGGAACATGCTGGTTCAATTTTGATTAACCAGCCTTATTATTAAGGCACCTAGCACAGTTCACTTTGTGTAGGATTGAGATTGTTTTTGTACATGCCTGTATATGTCTCGATGGCTCTTTACTTATAAGATCAAGTCTCATTTGCAAAAAAAATGTATCCTTGTGGAAGGATTCAGTTGCAATTCTGAAAAGAGATGAAGAATGAGAAGTGCAAAAGCCCTTACCATGCACATGAAGAGCAATGGCCTGGGGAAATAAGTCCCTTTCTTTCCTTCCCCTGTAATTCTTCCTACGTAGCAGTATTCTGAATCGGAGAGAATCACGACTATGTTGGTGTGTATGCAAGCCTGTGTGTTTATACACACACACGCAGGCACTGTCCTCACAACTGTGCTTGGAAGCATTTCATCATTTTTTCCCTCTTATCTTCCAAATATTAGCATTTAATGAAATACACATTTCCTTCATTTATTTTGAACCTACTCCAAGGCCAGCAAATACCAGAACCTCAAATGTTATGACAGGATAGATTCTTTATTGGTTTGTTTTCTTTTCATTCTTTCTGTTTTCACTGTGATTTTTTCTTTTTTTTTTTTTTTAAAGATTATAGACTCTTATGTTCTAACTCAAGGAGCCTGGCTTCCAACTGAGGTAGACAAATATGTCCAAAAAAATGTCCCTGAGACCCATCCAATGCAGACAGCTGTGCAGCAAACAGGAAATTGAGGAAGTCAGGTTCATCAGAGACACAGGATTTCCTTCATGGATGTTTCAGATAAAGCATCTTTAATTTTTCCACACTGGGTCAGTGCTGTAAAAGAACCATGAGAAAAGCAGGCAAAATACCGCCTTGTGGCTTGAAGACGGTGATGTGAAAGCAGAACTGAAAGAGGAGTTCACGCGGGGACCATTGCGCCGTGGCCATGTTGACATGACCTCTTCCAAGCAAACTCACACTTGTCTGTCTGTGGTCGGGGCTGGCAGGACATGAGCCAAAGCTGTCTCACGGAGACACAGAAGGGTGGGACTGGTTAGGATGGGCACATTTCCATACTAAAGTGGTTACACTTCAAACTGGGCATGGTCCTTCGAGTTTGAACTGTGGGCAGAGCAATCTCAGGTCTATCTGTATAGGGCAATTTAAGTGTCCTCCTAGTTTACAACACGCCGTACTAGAGGTTTTACTGCTGGCAGGCTTGCGTCACAGGAGGCGGCAGGTTCAACCATCAATGTGTGAGGAGTGATTTATTGTGAGAATGAGAGGGAAACACAGGCTGCTGCTGCAGAATCACTCAACAGGTCTGAGTTTATTGCAGAACTCTGCTAAAACCTTCTCCTGTGACTTTGAAGAAATCACTTCATTAGCCTGTGAAATGAGGTTAATTTTTTTTTTTCCTCCAGTCATTGGTTTGTGATGGCTCTTGACATTTCAGGGTTGGGACTAAAGAAGTGTCTGTGTAGCATCTGGTATGATGTGATCCCAAACTAGTTTGAGGGTTCTATGAAAAACTGGGAAAAATTACATACCAATAATTAACAGTGTCCATGTGGCATTACTAAAGCAGGCAAGCACTTAGATGTCTGCCTGTATGACCTTAGTTTGCCTTGGTCTCCTATGTGTGCTTTTAGGTTTTGACCGTCTTGCATTACATGATCACAGTAACAAGCAAGCAGTTTTGGCTCATTTGGTCCAAAATGTGATTGTTCTGGGATGGCTCGGGGCTGTGTAGTACCACATGTTTGTATAAAAGAGCTCTGCCTTGTGTCCTGGAGAAACTGAAACATATGGGATGAATAAGGACTGGAGGAGAAGAAAGGAAGATCTCGCAGCACAGGTGGTTCCTGAAACCCATCCGAGTAACGGAGCACCTCTAAACAAGTCTTTCAAACCAAACCACTTGCCTGCGACTTTGTTCATGTCCCCATAGTATTTCTGCTCTTGTTTGGATCCAGCCATGCCTGAGCATGGTGCTGGAGAGTGCTAGTTGCAGGGACCAAAACTTCTCTGGGAAATGTACTAATGGTTAAAGTGTACGGGGGATCGCGAGCCAAGGCGTGAGATCACATGCCAACACTATTTGGTTTACTGGTGTAGGTGTGGTCTGGGTCATACACACACACCAAAAAAGCAGTTAGTGCAGAAACCATCCATTTCAGTTTCAGCTATAGTGCACTTAGGACAGGGGCTTAATAGGGCATTTTAGCTAATGAAACTGCAAATGTTGACTAAGCTCGGACCAAAAGGTTGGTACACCCAAAAGCAGCTTTTCACAAGATAATTACTGAGCCAAAACATGCAAGATCTTCATTTGTAAAGCGTATCTTTGATATGGATGTCATCACTCTGTCAACCATGTGGTTGACACAATGAGTACCTTGGGGTTCTCAGGATACGTAGCATGAGTATTAATATAATTATTAGTTAAAATAATTAGTTGAAAAGAACATATTAATCTCTTAATGCATTTTTGGAGAAACAGGTCAGTGCTTTGGAAAAAACGTCAATTCACTGGCATTGCATTTAAGAAACTGGAAAATAAATATTTGCACCTGGGGTTGTTACATTGAAAAATCAGTCTAAGATCATGCCAAGAACATAGTTATTAACTTAGCTTTATATTCATTTTAATATACAAATATATAAATACATATGATTATAAAATCATCCTGCATTCTCCAGTTGCTAGGAAAACAGACACACAGCTAGTGGGGCAGCTATCACACTGAAGCATCATAAGCTGTTCTGGAACAACTTTTCTTTTCAAAGAAAAGGTGTGGTTTTTTCTTTTTTCTTCCTTGTTGTAGGCACATTAAATCAGCAACAGTACCTCATCCTGCCTTAGAAAACAGGTTGTCAAGACAAGGTAACCTTGCAACTGTAATCTACCCTGCAATGGGGGTCATGGACCTGAGTCAGATACTGGCCCCGCTTGGGACTTCTGCGTTCTTGTTTTTTTCCTTTGTCTTTTCTATTCTTTTTTACACTTCTGGGTAACTGCCCACTAATTTCAGTTTCAAGAGGCCCTATTTTCCGGTTGCTTGGATAAGGCAAGTTGAATTAAAACTTTGGCATAGACCTTACTTGAGAGACCAACTGAGAATTTAACTTCTGTGTTTGACAAGCTAATTTGCCAAGGTTTAAAACCATCAGTTATGCAATAAAACTGTATGCAATTAATTAAAGGGAGCTGATTATTTTCAGTCGGGCTCTGTTCCTGAAATATCCTCCTACTCACTAATAAACTTTGTTCCTGCAGTGTTTTTTCTGAAATTAACAATCACATTGCAAAACTAGAGTAAGTCTGCCTCATCGTTTTCTTCCCATGCTCACTAGGATGCAACAGTTACTGGACTGAAAATGAAGTTTCATCCCTATGAGGTCCATATTGCAAAAACACTATTTTTCCCCCCCTGTGGGATTGATAGGAGATTATAGCATTAGCTGATCAAAGTTGCCAACTGGGTTCTAGGTTGTACCAAAAATAAATATGAAAGAAGTAGGGGGTACAGCTCTATTGGATAAATACTCAGCTGAAGAAGATACCTGGTAAAAATCATTTCCCTAATAGCTGATGAGAGTCCTTGGCTCTTCTTGGACCTCTGCTACTGATTTGGTGCACCTTGTGACAAATTACTTGAACTTTCTCTCTACATCTCGCTCTGAGGAATGACCCCAGTAAAAGCATACCTCACATTGGAGCAGGGCTGGGCCTTAATGTCTCTGGTCTCTGTGTCTTCGGAGATGGGCACAACTGCCTTCTTTCCAAACCTGGAGAAGGAGCTAAGAAATAAAGGAACAGCAGGACCTGTCAAGAATGAAACCCCATAGAGCATAGCTTGCTGTGTGGCAGAGAAACAGGTTGTGTCACTTGTCGAGGACTTTTCTAGCCCTCTGATTCTAAGTGATACATGTTATTATTATAAATTATTAGAGGTATAAGTAGAACCAGTAAAAGTAATTTTTTCATTGCAGGAAAATCATATGATGTCTCCCTCACTGTCTGAAACCAAAGTGTAAGACATCTAAGTCAGCTTTAGAGAAACTGTTTTGTCCGGCTCCCCATGCAGTTTGCTGGAGGTGGCTGGTTTGGATCATTGTGCGGTGAGGGAAACCTGCTTTCACCTTTGCCTCTCTAGGGCCCAAGGAGACAAACTTCCTCAGTCACTCAAATTTGTGTCTGAAGCAAGAAGGAAGCCCAATGGAAGTCAGTGACCACACAAAAGTAAAAACATCCCTTGCTCTTGGAAAGCCTGAGGCTCTCCGGAGAAAAGATCTGACTCTATGTATGCCTGTATAGCACACAGAGAAAACTCCAGAGAAAAGAACCCCAAACCAGCTAGAGATCAAGTACAAGTGCAGCGCTGCCCACAACACTGTCGGGCAGACAGGAGTCCTACAGAACTCTGAGACTGGCTTAAAAATCAGGGTCAAGGTTTAGCATGTTTCTATTGTCTTGTTGAAGGAGGTGGTGACATTTTTTCTCATACCCATGTCTTCCAGAGCAGCCATTCAAGGACAGTTTGACCTGAAAGTAGATCCAATTCCTGTGCTATTTGTTGATGTATCTTGTCTCTTCCACTGTTTTAGCCATTCTAACCCCCAGTGACAAGGTGGCCCAGAATTTGTGTGACTGACAACTTCTGGGCACAAGGTCATCCTTAGGAATCATTATTAATAGTGAAAAATACCTCCATGTATGGCAAACTAAACAAGTCACTCTTGCTCTCTAACATATTCATGCATCAATGGTGGATGTTTGCAAGTTTTTTTACTGTTCTCTGCAAAGCGAGTGTGGGGCCTGATTCAGTAGAAGGCAGTATAGAAGCTAACTTGTTTACTTTGACCGATTTTACTTGTAGATTATGTTTCCAAAGAAGCCCTTTGTAACTAATAACTCTCCTCTGCAACCCTGGAGGGCTCACAAGTTATGGGATGGTGGATTATGGAAGAAGGTGGGTGGGAAAAAGTCAATAATAATACCAATAAAAAAGCCATCTTTCTGATCAAAGCAGAAAATGCTTGAATAAAGATTATATTAAAAAGGAAAAATGTAGAGGTCTTGTTAAAACCTTTGGGTTACTGTCCAGTTATGTGGATTTTCCCTCTAGTGCTTATTCTGGCATTCATTAAACCCTGATAAGTTACATAGAAACACTTGAAAGAATGATTAGAAATGCTATGTGTGAATAATAGAATTGCTTAAAGGGAAATGGAAATTCTTAAAGGGAAATGCATACTGACATGGAAAGTGAACTTGTGTAATTTTCTCATTGTCCAGGGTTATTATCTTATTCCTTTTTTTTGTGGGTGTTGAATTTGTATGCTTTTATATTCACAGTTTGGGGGCTTCTTAGGTAAATAATATTGCCTTTCGCTTAGCTCCAGTGGGAGGCAGATGTGCTGAAGGACTTTCGAAAAGCAAAGTCTCTTTTTTCAGGTGCCTTTCTTTGAGAGGGTTAGGCTAGAGTTTGGAGGGGATTAAAAAAAAAAAAAGGAAAAAAAAATCCAAAGCAACCCAACAGACCTAACCCAAAGGCAACCCAGATCCTTCCTCACACAAAGTTCTCTGTGTGACCCTTTGCAAGGAGCGCGTGGTGACTTTGGCTGTGCTCCCGGTGTGCAGTGAGCGTGGGGCCACGTCTCCTCGGCTGTTTCATCTTTACCTCAGTGTGACCTGCTCACTAGGGCTCAGTGCCAGGCTAAGCTCAGCTCCTTCAGTTGTGATCATCTACAAGTGAAGTCAGGGCGACCTTGAGTCTGTTGGTGAAAGACTCTATGAATGTTCCCAGGGAAAGGCTATGTCTAAATCTTAAATAACTTTGTTAGGAGTTGGATACCAGGCACCCAATTCCTTGTGTCACTCTGGAAATCTCAGTCTCTGACTTGGAGTGTGTGGGGAAGGTGTCTGGGATCTGCAAAGGAAAAAAGATGAGGCTTAAGATCAAAGGGCAATAAATACTTCTGGTTTAGTCCTTGAGGTTCCTGCAGTCACCATCCTGTCTGAGTGCTTTCTCTGTAAAGGAGCCTCCTCCCACCAGTTAGAGGTGTCCAAGAGCTTGAACGTATTAGCAGGGGTGTGATGGAAGGCCTAGGAGAAAAAGTTTTGAAATGTGAAATAAAAGTGAATTGTACCACCAGCTCAGCAATGTTAATGCTGGATTGCTGGAACTGCAAGAGCAAAAAACTAGCATGCAACTCCCCTGTATTCTACTACCCCCAGCAGTGCCTCAGTCTGCATGTATTTGCAGTTGGTTAAGAGCTATCATACTGTACCAAATGGGACTGGAGACCCTAGGCACCATCATACAGCCAGACATTATCCTGTTGCGAGAAATTTACAGCCCTAAATGGGTAAAACAGAGGGTAGGAGGGGAAGCTGAGGCACAGCCGGGTCTACGGGTTTTGAGCAAGCCCGTGGCAGAGCCAGAAGCCTTACCATAGCTGGTCTGGTCTTGGACACAGGGCTTTCCTCTCCATCCTCCGGTGCCCTCAGAGTGAAAGTCCTCATAATTCAGCTTCAGACCCCTTTTCACAGGTTAGCTGTTTCGTGGTTAACAGGTCCAACAGGGTCCATCTTGGCATGGAAAGGGCATAACCCTATCTTGCCAACAGGACCGACAAGGAAACGCTTTGTGTTGCAGGAAACAAAGCAGCCAGCACCTTCGGGAGGCTTTTTGCTTGAGTAAGGGTTTATTGCTTGCTTACTTGGTGTTTCTGTTTAAACAACGGAAGTGTTAGTGCCCGCAATGTCAAGCACTGGAAGGTTAAATCAAAATTAACTTGTTGCCGCAAGAACATGTTATATTCCTTTTCTTTGCTCTTCATGTTACAGAAATAATATATTAGCACTGCAAAGGCTCAGGCAGAGGGGAACAGAGCTGATCCTGTGGTTGAATTATGAAGTCAAGCTATAAAAGCCCTAATCTAAACTGTGGGATAATGAGATGTGAGAGGATTTTCTGAGGTCCACTGCTGATCACATCATGTTTGTTTAGTAAGATGGAAGTGTTTTCACTGAGATAAAAGCATAGATTTCATTGAGAGAAGTTTCAAAAACAACCTCCAATACTTTAAGCCACAGCGATTTAACAGGACATGGACAAGCCTTTTTTAAGCCATTCTGAGGTTTTTTGCTCTACCTAAGCTATTTGTGGGTATAGCATTGACATGTCTTTCTTTGCCAACGTTATCCAACAGAATTTGAGAAGTGTTTTTTCCTTGTATTTTCTTTTTCAACAGCGCGGTCAAAAACCCCTTCAGTTCAGAGGATGAAACCCTGCACCTCTGAACTCAATGTCTGTGTTGACACAACTCTCAAAGAAGGATCTGTGGAGAAACCCAGGGCTTGGTGAGCTCCCAGATCCATCCACCTTTCACCCCCCCAAAGACCACCCAGGCAGATGATGGCAGTGTAGAAATACCTGCAGTCACCCAGGGACAGCCAGTCCAGGTTTGCCTCACCGTCTGTGAAACTTTCAGGCACACTGAGGCTCGCTGCATCACATGTGCTCTGAAAGTTGGTTTTCCCTTGTTCCTGGGGCCTGTAATTGCCAGCTTATTGTTGCTGTGGGTCAGGTCTTGAGGGAGACCTTGTGGTGCACTAAGGAGAAGGCTTAGATGTATCCTGAGTGTCATGGTTAGGGTTGGATTAGCTTGCTTTTTCAAAGAGAAATTCAGGTTATACTCAAAAGATTCATCTTGCCTAACTGAAATAATTTATCTCACTCTAAAATCGGTGTCCAAGACACCTAAATTTCCCTTCCAAGGTGTTGATTTCTCTCAGCTGTAGGAGCCAAGCTCAGGCTTAGATTCTCATGTCTAAACATATAAACGTGTAAGTTAGATGAGAAGCCAGACCTGGGGAACGTTCAGAAAGAAAGAATTGCATGGAGACTATTTCCTACGTAGTCAGTGAAGATGTTGTCTGAACTGGTTTTGTGAGACTCCATCGTAATTTGGGTGATGAAAATATAGTAATGCAAAACCATGGCCTTCTGAGGATGGCACTAGGCATCAAGGTTGGGTTTTCCAGTGAGATCTAGAAGAGAGATTCACCCCTCTTTGACCGAAGTTTCCTGACGGCAGGTAGCTATCATTGAAACCTTGCCAGACTCACTGTTAGATCTCTGATCTAGCAGATGATGTGAAAGAAAAAATACATGGTCCGTATAGCAGTGGTTCTGATTCTTTGCCTCAGTCGTTATGTGGCCTCTACATTTTGTGTATTATGCCAATACCTAGAGTTGTTTAAGTTTAGGTTTGGGTGGGGGTTTAATCTTTTTCAAGTCTCTGAGATAAAATTTAAATTTTTCTGGTTTTATCTAGAAAAAAACATCTCTTTTGATTTCACATGCAAACTTGAATTTTCATTTCTGTGTTTAAAGGCACTTTTTCAACTTTGTTTCCTTTGTCATTCTTTTTTTCATTGAAAGTAATAGTAACAGGAATACAAAGATAGCAGTCCCGCAAATATTATTTGAAATTAGATACAACTGATGATTTTAAAATACTTATTCTGTTAAAAAAATCAGAAAATTGAATATTGATGTGAATTTTTTTCAATTTTCTAAACTAGGAGATGGTCTTATGAGCATGAATAATTGGGAACTGTCATTTCCTATGGCTTTATCTTTTGTGACTGATCGATGTTGAAGAAATTGAAAGCTGTCCTCTGAAAGAAGTTTTTCCTTCAGCTTAAGGACTTGAGAATGGCAGGGGTTTTGCTATCAAAAGACATTTCTAAGGCATCTCCTCTAACCCCTTTAAGTGAAGATGGTGAGTGAACTAAAAAATTCCAGGATACATGAAGCCAGGCGTAGAGGAACACATCCATGGTGCAACAGCAGAAGTCTTGCTTCCACAGGAAACCCAGTCAAAAGCCCAATTTTCAACTAAAAAGAAAAAAAAATTCTATCGAAAATACCCTAAGCTTCAAGTTACCCATTTTAAAATAACAGAGCTCATCATATCCTAAAATAAGAATGTCCGTGTTTTTGAAGACTGACATGTCATCCCTGAACTACATGTGCTCCTGACCCCAGAACTGTCCTTCCTCCTGTTTTACACAGCTGAAATTACATGTTGTGTTAGAACCCAGATATGACTGTTGTCCCACAGGCAGGTTCGGTACCTGGTGTGCAATGAGCCGATCTTGCACACAAAACCGAGATATTTATTTATTTCATGTCTGCGCAGAGATAGGTGCCGGGTGGTAACTCCACAAAGCTGGCACACCACACCAAAGAAGAACAATGCATTTATTCTGTTAACGTGATTAGTAAAAACCTGCCTAAATTTACATTAATTGGTTAGGACAGTAGTCACCCTCTCATCTAGTATAGGCCAGTTACATTTAAATTAGCCTCGCTTGCTATGGAAATTAGCACACATGCTCCTTGCAGGTGTGTGTGGGGCAAGTTCTTCCAGCCTTGAATTGAGTTGGAGGTGGCGATCTCCCCCTGCTGCCTTTACCTTTCTCTTAGTTCATGCTTCTTTGGCAATCATCAGGCCTTCAGTGCCTTCTGGGGCAGGATATCTCCTTTTATCAGGCTTTAGTTCCCTCTTCAATGACATAGTCCTTAGCAAAGCATGCATAGTTTATACAAAGTAATCAGGCTTGCATAGTGAAGCTATAGAGTAATGGTCCTCCTTAAAGGACAGTGAATCATATTTAACCCTAAATTGAGCAGTAGCACCACGGCTAGGCCATAACTCAAATATATGACTACATAACTACACCCCCAAAGGAGGTGACTTTTCATCTGAAGAAGCCTCAGAAGACCTGGTTTTCAGGCTGTTCCCAGCCACAGAGAGACTAGCAGACCTAACCATATGTCCGCCTTGACCCCAGGGATATCCCAGGGAAACATCACCGTGGGCTAGAGGCATGCAGGTTCACTTATGTCTTCCTCAAGCTGCAGGACTCCGAAACAGAAATCATCTGTATCAGGGGGTGTCTATATGTATTGCAGCCAAAAGGAGTGGAGGTTCCTTGCTGTAAGTCTTTATTTTATTCACCCAATGTCTCTTTACTCTCAACAGCCTGTATGGAGGCTGTTAACTACACTTTCCCTCCCATCACTGAGATAGGCTAATTCATTGGCAAATTTTAAGTAGATTGGGCTATTGCAGCGATGCATTGAGTTTATTGGTGGAAACTGCAGAAAGCTCCCTCTGTTGCCATCACATGTATGCAAAAGTTGAGCAGCATTAAATAATTAAAGTCTCCATTTTGTAAACCGATACCATTCTTAGTTTTTCTGTAAAATATTTCCAAAACTACCTTAACTGTATATATTAACTGAACATAAACATGATGTCTACCTGAAATAAATTATGCATTCATATAGATATATTTTTACATTGCAAGGTAATAGATGGTAGATACATAATGGGATTCTGCTGTCTTTGGTGTACAGACCATTGAAATAGTGATCTATTTCATCTCTTTCTTTTCTCCTGCTTCCCCAATCCCTTTGGCCACCATCACCCCCCTGCAATCCAGTGATCTAAAAAACAAGGACTGGCGGTGACAAAGCATCAGAGGGAGGCTAAAATCCGTGTGGCATGTGACATAGAGAAAAGGTCACATTGCCCTGCATCAGCCCTCTCTTAAGTCAAGTTAATTAATGGTTCTTTTTTTTTCTAATTCAACTGGATGGGCCTCCAGGCAAAGTGCTATTTGTAACGGCACCGTATTCTGGAGTCACCCAGCCTGACGCTGGCTATGGCCCTGCATATTCCTCTGTCTTCAGGCCAGGAGGCATCAGCTCAGCCCTCCACTCTTCAGGTGTGCGTATTGCTCCCAAGTCACCTGGCAAAGGGTGATAATGAGCCTGATCTAGGTGACTTTCTATCAAAAAATCGAAACGCTAGCATGAGAACCATGGAGCAGAGCAGACAAGAGATGCAAAGAAAGTCTCAAATGAGAGGCCATAATAATTTAAGTCTTCTCTGTTGTGGTTGTGCAATGGACTCCTGTCCACAGCAGCAAAGGAGTCACCGGTGGAGCATCCAAAAAGGGAGGGAGGTTGAAACAGGGCCAAGTATGTTGGCTGAGGTGGTGTTCATGACACTGGACCTGCTTGGGGTTGTCCTCATGCTCCTGTTGTTCTTGTCTCTGTGGGTGCATTTACACACAGCCCCAGCCTGTGCTTCTGACTCTTCCTGGCGTTGATGTCTGCTGTGGATCAGCCCTGTCTGTCTCTAAGCCTGTGCTCGAAACAAATGTTTCTGTGCACACCGTGCCATGTGGTTAAAAGAAACAGCAAGAGGTTTTGCTGAGGTTCACAGTTCTCATCCAAGGCAAGGGCAGTCAGCAGATTGTTCTCTCCAAAAACTGCTGGTGGCAGAGTCCTGGTGGTGTAGCTGCCCCTCACCTCATCCCACTTTTGCTCCTGTATTTGCTTAATGTGTCTATAAGAAGGATTTCCACAGCTAGTTTGGTTTTGTGAGGCTTTATGCACGCACGTTTCACCAACTGTTTCTCAGAGCATCTTGATTAGAGGGATGCCCACGCATGATGAGTTGAGGAGGGGGCTTACCTGATGACATCACGTGTCGGACTATTTCACACAATTACATGAGGCCATAACCTCACTGAACTCAAAGATTACGACTGACTATCGAAGGCCAGAGTTGGGTCCAGCCGCGTCAACCCAGCAAGACACCAGCTGAGTAGACACAGGAAATTATTCCCAGGTTTGCTCCTGTGGTGACTCCAATCCTCCCAAACCCATCCTCCCTGTATTAATTAAGGTGCAGTGGGTAGGCATGTCTCTCTTCAGCTGCTGTCAATCTATTGCTCATTTTCAGCAGGGAGATAACAGCTAGGAGGTGACTAGATTGTCCCTCCCTTCTCTTCCATTCAAGTTTGAAGCCTGCTCTTGCGACAAACAGAAGGCACACAGCAACAACTTTGTTTCCTGCCTCACTAATAATGGTTTTAATAATCACCTCAGATTGTTTTTCTCCACTTAAAATATTTTTCTAGTGCAAGAAAATGTCAGCTCCAGCCTTGTAAACTGCTAAGTCAACAGTAACAGTTTGTTTGCAACAAATATGCAACAAATGAATATGATCTAAGTGTGAAAAATTCACCAACCTCCTACAATGCCAGGAGAAGGCCAAATATTTCAAACAATGTCTGTTTGATCTTTGTCTCTGGGTGTGAACTTTCTTCTCAAAGGCACCCAGAATTAATACTGGCTGCAGGTTTCCCTGTTCATTTCCTTAGGTTCAAGATGCCTCTCTAACTGATGTGGCCTGTGCCTTCTGTTAAATTTTGCAGGTAAATTTGTGGTCACAGGAGCACTCTCCAGGGGCAGATGTTAAAGTGGATAGGGGCTATGCCCATGCTAAAATAAATAAAGTGGTGCCAGGCCACAGACATGTAAACACAATCCTCTGCTCTGCAAAAATGGTTACAACAGCCCCTGGCATGCTTTTGTCCTGGGCCAATTAACGCTCTCCCAAACAATTCTTGGGTGCAGTCTGGGAGTTAACGTATGCCAAGGAGCAGTCCCAGTCGGTCTGTTGGATGTATCCATCCTGTTTTGAAAGCTGAGATAGTTTAATAGATGAATGCGCCAGACCATGTCAGTTGGCCTCGGTGTCTGGGAATACTCCTGGGCACATTTAATTTACTAGTGAAGATGTAGCCAGAATGTCTCTTCAGGACTATCCATTACTTATATATCTGTGTTGAAGTCGATGTTTTTTGCACTAGTCTGATTGTATTCCACTGCCTCTGGTTTTAAAGCTCTTATTTTTTTCTTTTGGCTGCTGTAGCTGATCTGGGACGTGATCTGCTGTCTTCATAAATCTGCACTGTGTCGGTTTACTCGGTCCTCAAAGATGCTCAGATTCCAAGAGCTGCTGTTTTTTTTTTTTCCCCACTGTGAGGTGATTAAGCAACCCTGATTATAGTCAATTAAAAGGCATCCTTTCTCTTTTGCAGAGAAATGTGTTACATTTTTTGAACAGTTTTTTTGTTCTTTTCTGCATTTTTAGATTCTTTCTTATATGTTTAGATAGTCAGCACAGTCATCGCTGACTCCATAAGAGTATGGATAGTTGGTTAGGAAAAACTTGCCTGTGGCTACCTTGTTTTTAACTCTATCAGTGCCTCCCATGCTCCTGAGCTGCTTGAAGTGGGATGTGTCCCCCGAGAACAGTGGGGAGCATGGAGGTACTGCTCTGCACAACGTGGCTGCAAAGATCTCAGACCTTTGTGCTGGGAAACTACAAAGCACCAGAGCCAGTTTTGTGGCCCTGGGGCCAACTCTTAGTGTGGCCACATGCATAGTTATTAAAATCTCTTATCCTCCAGAGCAGATCGGTTGCATCCAAACTGGGATGGTCACTAATCACGCTAACCTTCAGACAGCTCCTAGACACTGTTTTGGTCAGTGTTAGTTGACCTAGACAAAAAAACATGCCAAGCATTGTTCTAGGAATGTAAAATATGTGTGACTGAATACCAAGGCTAAGGCATAAGCCTTCACAAGTGTAGACGCAGCCTCAGTGTACCTCTTTTTAAGGTTGATGGAAAACGTCTGTGTCCTACTGTGTCCCAGAAGGTAGAGTTGAGCCTGGAAAATATGTGGTTAAAGTTTTGAGAGTTTTCAGCATGGGCAGCATGTTTAACATGCCATCCCTACCCCAACCCCAGATGAAGAAATGTCTCTGTGGCAGGTCAGACATTTATACTATTTGTATTTTTCTGTCCTCTGTGAAAGAAAGAAATCCAGCCCACCAAAATCTCAGACATTGTTGTTCCTGGCTGCAATGTTCATAGCTAGGTTCTGAGATGTTTTGTCCCTCCTCATTCCCCATTGGCATCACTAATGTTGAGAGTGATTCACCTTTCCTATGGGAGAGCTTTGGTGTGTGGGAGTAGAAGGACTCTGAAAGGTTCCAGTTCCCCTCAAATCCTTCCTGTTGATGTCTCAGATATAGAACAAAAGCAAAAGCATTAACAACAACAACAACAAAAAAAACCACTGAGGAAGCAAAGGAGAGGGCTGAGTGATGCCTTCCTGTTCTTACAGTCATTTCTGTTGGTTAGGGCAGGGAGGAGACAGATTTGGGCAGTTGGGGTGATGCTTGGACAGTCTTCAAAATAGTAGTTTTCATTGATGTTACTTTCTCAAATTGTATGTAAGTGTAGTACCAGAACTATTCTGGTTCCCAACGTATTCTGTGCAGAGACTTCCTGCATAAAGTGGAGCGTCTTTACACTTCTTGCAAACCTTTTTTCACTACTTATTAAGCAGACAGAATTGATATCTCAGTTTTAGCGTTTATTCCCCAAATTACTGTCTATGGTTTGGGATTATCTGGGAAAATATTAACCATCTGTGCTTGAATTATATGAAGAATCTGGTTATTAAACCAGATTGTAGCTGTCAGGTCCTTGGAAACCTTTCTTCCAGCAGTGGGAGAAGGTGAAGTGTCATGCTGGATTTGAAGGCTGGACCTGGTGTACATACACCCTCAGCTCCCCGTAGGGCTCAGTTCCTAAATGGTAAATCTTCCTTTTTCTTCCTGCTCTCTTTCAACTCTAACACATCTGAGGAGTATCTCACTGTCAGCTTTTTTGGAGCATAGCAAAGGGGAGTGCTATCTCCATAGACCCCTGGCCATAACGCTTTCCAGGCAGATAATCTTAAGCCATTCTTGCTCCAGACTAGCACTGTCAGTTTGCACAGAGCAGCAGAATGATCACTAAATGGTCATGTAAACACTGTTTCTGTTAAACACGGGGTATTGATCTCCCCTGCTCATCCTGTTCGGTACCAAGATGGCTGGTAACACCTGGATTTAAAACGTGGTTATGGTGCCTCGGAGATGTGGTGCAGGCTTTGATGATACAGATCTGATCAACGTCCATATGCCCCTTAGATGCCTGCTGGATGCTTGTGCAAAGGTCAGGCGTCTTTACTGCTCTCCCAGAAGGTTTTTAATGGAGTGAGCTGCTAGCTTTTATCCTTTCTCATAATTTTATGAGGCAGAATCCCCCCTCCCCCAGGCCAGCAGCCAGCCTGCCACTAGCTATTTGCTTTAAAATTATGATGAAGCTTGAAATAAAACACAGCCATGGACTGAACCCACTAACCCTCAGTCCAAAGGTATTAAGGCTGCTGGTTGATAGAGACAGTATCTAGTTCTTGGAAATGTTTTGCTTCTAGCACCCCGGATGATTAGGAAGAGAGGACTACTAGAAAAAGATTATGATTCTATATTTGCCGTGGAAATGGTAAGTGCAATTAGAATTGCCAACTGAGTTGTGATCAAAATTCTGATTAATTACTTACTGCTATTTCACAGAGAAGAAATTAGTGCGTATCTAATTGGCGTTACTGAAATGTATTCTGTGCCTCACTTGCATAAATTAAATGTAAAGAACAAATCTACTGCGTGTGTATGAGAGAGAGAGAAAGAGAGGGAGCAAAAGTAAATGTATGATACTGGGAAAGATCCTCAGGTGATGTAAATCGGGACTGCTCTGGTGAAGTCCCTGAATAGTGAGGCTCGGACCCAGGATGCTAAAAGAGGTCTTTGATTTGGGTGTTTGCTGAGGGTCTGTGCTATATAAAAAGAGGAGTTCAGACTAGAGGATCGCAGCAGCCTTTCTTGTAGTCTTATCAAATCTCACTCTATCAAAACCAGTCACAGCAGTATCAAATCCTATTTTCAGCTCGTGATGCCATGGCACCAACCCCCACCATACCATCAGAGACTTCCTATCGTATGATTTTTGTTTGCTTATTTATTTCAATTTCAGCTCTGCACATGCTCTAGGCACATATACAATAATGGCAATTACACATTGTACAAAGCACATCAATAATTTTAGTGTGAAAGAGAAGGAAAATGCAGAGCTATGATTCCAGTGCTTTAATCGGCAGGACCACATTATGTCAATGAAGCGGGGACACGGAGGACTGATTAGATAAATTCCCCCTTGCAGTTCCAGCACCCGGCACTGAAGTGCCCACCATGTTCTGAAAATGAAATGTACGCATTAAAAATGTATCTGCATTTATTTTCCCTCCGGTGTCTTTTTGGTTTTTCTATCAAACAGAGTCTTATGGAAAAGAAAAGAAAAAAAACATCCCTAGATGGGAGCTTTGACAGTGCACTTGCTCTTTATAGAGAAGTCAACTGGGAACCTTGGCGGAGAGGGCTGTCCATGTCCGTGGGGATTAGATGAACCTCCTCCCTGCTGCCCCTCAATTAACTTTTACTCTCCAAGCAGAAATGGGAGAAAGGTTGCAGAAGTGGTGAAGCAAACAGACCTTTTCATTTTGCTAATCTGTGGAATTTATTGTTACCTTGAAAGAAGTTATTTTCCTAAGCAGGGGCCTAATTCTGCTTGCATACTGTAGGTGTAGCTGTACTGAATTTAAAGGGTCACTCCAGTACCCCCCAAAATTGCAATGAAATCAAGCAGCTATATTAATTGCCTTGCAGCGCCTTGCCATTATCCTTGCCTTTCCCTATCCTCATTACAGTGACATGGAGGTATGTGTTCTAACCATAAAATATTCTTTTTTCTTTCTTATTCTTTTTTCCTTTCTTATTCTTTTCATAATGAAATGGTGTCCCACTTCCTAAACAAATACTTCACTTCTGCTCACTCGAGTCTGAAAGGGCACAGCCGTCACCAGTCAGCTGTAATGTCCTTTCTTTTCCTCTCTTCCTATCTCTGCCTCTCTTATCTCCATGATCTTCTTTTCGCTGTCTCACTTCCCCTCCAGACAGCTTTGTTAAATTCAGATCTCTACTTCTGAGCTCTCTATGTCTGAGCTCCCGTTCCATGTAAGCCACCGAGAGCAAAAGAAAAAAAAACCTCAAGATTCCCTTATGTTCCTCCTCCCCTCAATGTCCTTGGCAGCACAGGGATCCTTTCCACAGCACATCCTTCTGGTTGGGTATTCAGGTTACAGACTGCCTGTTTGCATCTCAGGGAAACATAATGTGCAAGAAAATGTGAATTCATTTTTGACAACTGACAACATGTGCTTGACATAATGTACCACCCTTTTGGGCAGGATTTGGATTGGAAAGTGAGATTTCTGCTGATAGCTCTTCCCCAGGGAAATTATACATAAACAGAATTCCTGTGGCTTTCATGGAGAGTGGTTATAGCCCAGATGTCTTGATAAGGCAACACGAATTTAGAACTGGGTTGGACCAATTTTCTACCTGCTGGATAAGTCTTAGTACTTAGTACTCATACTTGGTGTACTCTGACTCTGGAATGAGCCTTTCTGTGCTAGTGGGATACAAACACGACCTACAAGGCTTCAGCCTGGTGTCCCTTATGATTGCCAGGTGAGGATGTACAAACTGAGCAAACCCTGCCAGACAGGCTCTTTGTAGGCTCTTCAAACTGGCTTGGCTCTTCCTGGCACTTCGGGAGCTGAGAGATGCTTTCTGATGGCCCAAACCAGCCGAAAAGCCCATGTAGGTTCCTGCGGAAAGCCTGCCAGCTAAACTCTGCAGTTGGTATGCCTGGAAAATGAAATATATTCTGCTATTGTTGATGCCAAGGAATAAACAAGTGAAAATCACACTTATGCTCATCTTATGTACCTGTCTGGCAATGCAGTGTTATACCAAAAAAATAGACCCCAAATTGCCCATACTGGCAATTCTTTTCATAAAAGTTAAATAATATAGACTATTAAGCGTAAAGGGCATCCTTTAAATACCGGCAGGATGCCTGAGCTAAGCGGCCTTTGGGAATCCTATATTGCTCTCCCTATCTTAACTCTGTTTCAGTGCTTTTTTTTTTTTTCACCGGTGCTGAAGCACTAAAAAGTCTCAAAGAAAGAAAACTGCTTAATGCACCTGTCTGGTTTCCTGTGCACAGCTAGTGTATTCCCACATGATAGCTTTAAATGAAATTTTGTAGCAATTGAATATTTGTATGCTTAACCACGTACTCAGGGCGATGATAAATAAATACATAGTACCCCAACGCTAAGAGTCTCAAAAATGTTATTGACTGTCATGTTTTAGGGCTTGAGCATAAAGTAAGTGCCCTCAAAAATATTTTTTTTTTTCTCACAACAATCTGGAGGATAAGATCTTTGCACCATGTAGGAATGCAGCTTTAGAATTTTATTCTCAGATAGGGTCAAAACATCAGCTGTTTTATATTGGCCTAAGCATCAAGCTGTCATCAAATAGACCACCTGAGGAAGTGACCTGCTGGGAATGCATTTTAACCATCCAAACAGAAACATCCAAACCTTTGCAAGCTCAACCACTAGAAATTACAGGGAAAAGCAGTGAACAAATGGGCTTCGGTTTTAGTCCCTTCAAGCACCATACGATGGGCCGTTATTTCTCTTTTCTGTTTCCCATTGCAGGCTGGGATGTTTTCAGACTAAACAAGTCCCTGTAAACTGAAACCTGGCCATCATTTATGGAAGTACCCTGTGCAGCATGGTTAATAAATAAAAAGTTAAGAAAAATAAAAAGACAACCTTTCCACTATTAACAAAAGACTCTTCAAAGCTATTCTTTTGCTTTGGGCTTTTACAATAATAAGCTGAAAAAATACATTAGAGAGCAGACTCCTTTCTAGCCACTTCATATTTCATTTTGCCTCTCACTTGTCTATTTATTTTCACGTCTTTCCTGATTACTTCTCAATTGTAGAAAGACAACATTAGGCACAATGAGTTTTAAATATACTCCCTGGCCAAAATAACTCCAAGGGCTGTCTGAAATTTCAAATGACTTACTAGTAAGGCTGGAATAAAATGCAAAGGGAGTGATGCCTACTAGTTGGAGCAGGACAGTCAGGACTGGGTGGGTGTTTGCAGTGTTCCACCAGTGTAGTTATTCTTTTTCTCCATGGGCACCATACCACACAACCAGGATCGGTGTGACTCTGAGTTCATTCACGTTTAGATGAAGATGAAGGCCACTATCTGCTAAAGCACAAGAGCTGCTCCAGCTCCAAACCTATTCCTTCCTTGTTGGAGCTGTCCAGAAGATTTTAATGGGACAAGGAACAGGCCTTGGACTACCTAAAACAAGCACACACGAGTATAAAAACTATTTGCAAAAGTAAGCCTCAAAGCTTCTTCAAACCATCTTGCAAGTGTGTGTAGTTATGTTTGAAAGTGTCATTAGGATCACAGATCTTCTTGAAGTCCTTTTCAACCCCGGGAGCTTCTCTGGACATACTGTAAACTGGGAACCTTGTCCTAGTAAACATATAGAAGCCTAAAACATAGATATACTATGATTTGTGATAAAGCCCTCAGAAGCCTGATCTAACTGTGTAGTTAGCCTTGCTCTGAGCAAGAGGTTGAAATAAATGACATCCAGAAATCTCTTCTGACCTATTTTCTCCTAAGATTCGATGAAGGCATGGTATTTTAGCACTATGCCTACAGACACATTTGATTTTCTCGTAAGTGGTGTTTGAAACCAGTCTCCTTCCATCCCTGCACCTATGTTGGTTCCAGAGGTTAGAAATGAGTTTTTTAGGTTCTTGTTGTGTTTGCACAGATGTCTTTTTTGCAATAAATTCTCTGATTCTGCGGTTCCCAAGGTATTTTGCTCAGTGCCCCCTCCGTTTCCTATGTGAGCTGTACTGCTCAGGAGCAGAGCGAGCCGTGGTCTGCAGGGTGACTGCGCCAGGCACAGGGGGGAGTATCTGGATCCATCATAGCTACAAAAGCCTAATGCAGAGTTTAATCTTTTTCAGGGTCTTTCTGAAAAATTTGTTTGCAGCCTGTTTAGATCTCTGTCAGGCATTGGGAGACTCTCTTATTTTCTAGATTAACGTGGTAGTGCCTTCACCTCCCTTCTTTCCGTCTTTCCCCTTGTTCATAACTGGAGAAGATGGTTACTTTAGATGTGTGTACAGAGCTATCATTTCCCACTTATTTCAGAATAGGAACACCTATTACCCTAGCTGTTCTGCAAGTCTCGTTATCTACATCATTAGGAGTTGGGCTCTTTTCACCTAACTTCAGCTGTCCAAATACAGGCTTTCAGTCCAAACTAGCTGTCTAGGTTTCCCTTATAGCCAGTAGAGACAGATACCTCCAGAAGTGATACAATCCATCCAAGGGAAAGCAGGAATGAATGACCCTCGTAAGTCTCTCCTCTCTAATGATTATTGTCTAGATGAAAAGCTTAGACTAGACAATTAGCTTAGACTAGATGCTTAACATTTAGGCAGCTAAAATTAATGTGATGAATCCCATTCTATGTGCTCAGATAATGACTCTAGCCTTTGTATCTCAAATTTTAGCTCTTCAATATGTTTTCATAGGTGTTCAGATTCTGCGCTGTGCTTTCAGATTAATTTCGACTTCTAAGGCTTAAAATACTTGCCTCCCATTACTGTTCATTGTCATAAATATGCCATGGCATAATATAGCTGTCTGTACTTATAATGAAATCCTTCTGCTTTAAGATTCAGCTCCATAGCCCATACAGGACTAATATTGCTGAAAATCACCCTAATAATGTCACAGGGACTCTTGGGCTTGCGAACATTTCTGTCATGAGCACAGGCTCTAGGACTGCGCCTTCAGCCAAGGCAGGTACAAGTAAGATTTTAACATTTTTTATAACTTACCTGGGCAAAGAAAGAATGAATGAAAATGAAGACAAGGCTGCTGATAAAAAGATATTAGAGGCATTGGGCAAGATGGGCAGAGAGCTCACAAAGTCACCTCACCCATCCATTTACTCCAAAGTGATATCTATAATTACAATGCTCCCAAAAGAAATTAACATAACATGCTAAAAAAAGTCTTCTGTTGTGTTAGTTCTACCAGGTTCCTAACCTTTTTGTTTCAAGGCATTGCGATTTTTTTTTTTTTAAACTAGAAAGATGTTTTTCTAATTTCTAACCTAAATCTCCCTGGTTAAAATATTAATACTTTTTTTTTGTTCTCTCTGCACTGAACATGGGGAACCAACTTACCTTCCTTGCTATGACGGAAGCTTCCTATGAAGCTTCTATAAACTGATTATACCCTTTAATATACTAATTGAAATGTCTGCAGTTTTTCTGGGCTGAACTTGGGATATTTGTAATATGTTTGTTTAAATGGTATATCTGGGGCAAAAAAGGCTTTTTAGTAAAATAGTTTTACAGAAAAATTTTACCTGGTCCCCAAAAAATTGTAATTTCTCAGGTAAAGCTGAAAACTTAGTAAAATTTTGCTATTTAGTCAAAACGTTTGATTTGTAATGAACAAAATGGGAAAACAATTCTAGGGCAAACGCTGAGCTCTGTTCTGTCCTCTCCTTCACCTATGTCTTACAAAAATAATTGTCATTTTTAAGCTTAATTCTAATGCGAATACTTCCAAAATCTGCAGGTATTTGGCGTTTTCCTTCTGGCCCACTTCTAATAGAAAACCATTCTGTCTCTTTGTGAGTCTGTTCCCAGGACAAAAGAACTGTTCTCATTGGGAAGAAATGATAATAATAACAGTAAAGTGGAGTTCCCTGTAAATTTTATTTTGAGGCAGTTCATTTTATCCCCTAACTTTATTTTTGCAGAAGAAAAGGATGATTTGTCTTTGCAGTGACTGCAGGCCAAGGAGGGAAAGAGAAGCTGAGAACCTTCCCGTCCATAACAAAACCTGGCAGCGATGGTCTTAATAGAGTTCAAGTTTATTTGACTAATTCTTTCACCACTTGTCAGAGAACATACTTTTGTTTGCGGTAACAAAACAAGCTCTTTCCTCCCCCATTTCTCCAGTGAGTAGCACAAGCACTTGTGTGGAGCACACATTACCGCTAACCGTTATGATGTTTGCTGTCAAACTCATTTATTTATGCAACCGCTGTGGAAAGGCCTGGGGCCCATAAGCAACCCTGAAAGATTTCAGAGCCCTGGTGTGGGGTCATGAAAGGGAAAGTGAGGGGGAGGGTGAAGCCTCCACTGGTTATGAGAAAGGAACTGACACAGGAAATGGTCACATATGGCACAGATTTATTGTGTCCGGGACTTCCCATTCAAAACTCATTATATCCACGGCTCAGAGCAGTGCATGGCACGGCCACATTCATTTTTAGGTCTGGCATCCGATGAAATTGCTGTTCTGCTTTCGGGTGGCGGTGGTGGTAGTTTTATCATTCCTTGGCCAGAGAGACGGTGACTGGAACCGTGTCGGCAAAGGCTCTGCCGTTTGCTACCCTTTGCTTTTATGTTGAGCCCCGGGTATCAGTATCATTAAAGCTTCGGTTGGTGGGGTTGTTGGTCAGGAGGAGAGCAAAATCTTTCTGGGCTTTAAATACGCCTAAAGGAAACCAGGATTATCTTAAGGGGAAACATAATGGGAAAAGCTTTGGTAGTGACGTGAGAAACAAATTGATACTTGCAGAAGAGCATGTTTTTTCAAAGGTGAAATAATTTGGACCAAAAGCCGTTTCTCGTTGCATTTGTCTATTTTAATCATCTTCCGTGGGAGACAAGATCCCTGTCACACCCAGCTATTGGCTTTTTGAACGATGCTTAATGACTTCAAGAGCTTTGTGGGAATAGTTTGTTTG
The DNA here is from genome assembly GCA_027564655.1 of Leptodon cayanensis. Classification (NCBI taxonomy): domain Eukaryota; kingdom Metazoa; phylum Chordata; class Aves; order Accipitriformes; family Accipitridae; genus Leptodon; species Leptodon cayanensis. The sequence goes on along the minus strand of JANXJC010000017.1, from coordinate 26,005,891 downwards.
TGTTATCTGCTTCATGAGAGCATCTAAAAGCTCCAGTTAGGGCCCTGGGTCCTATTTTACTAGCTGCTGTACAAAAAGCCATTATTTCCACCCCTTTGCTATGTAAGCCCTCCTTTGAGAGGGCTCAAGATACATTCTCCTAGCTACGTTATTCTCCTCCCCAGCTTTTTGCAGTTTTGCGAGACAGATTTGATATTTTCTCTCAAATACAAAGACCAAAGATGATCTCTCTGACTCAAGAGGTTCCTGACCTGTAAATCATTGAAAGCTTGAGGAGCATTTTGGGTGAACGTTGCTATATGCATGCTTTGTTCCCATACTCTTTCTAGATGACTCTTTTTGATCGCTGTTGGAGAGCATCCTGGCCTCAGTGGGCTTCTGGTCTCTCTTGTTAAGACTTTACTTGTGCACTTATGCTTTAAGCTCAAGAATGAGTTATTACTATGCTCTCCGGGAACTGGAAAAACTGCAATTTTTTGTTCATAACTTGGAAAGATATACTATCGTTTGTAACATATATACCTTCCTTACCTCTTAGGCATGGGGGAGCTCTGAAGGATTGGTGCTAGCATAAAAATATATAACCATATGAAAGATGCAAATAATGCTTGATTTCACAGTGAATAAATGCTAGCAATGAGTGTGGCCATATCAATGCATGCAAACAATGAATGCAAGAACAAATACTTCACGTAGTACCCTTTTTTTCAATGGATTTGTATGTGAAAGGGAAGAGTCAATGCAGATCCTGTGATGCATAATAAGAGTGAGCTTATACTACAGACTTTCGTTCAGTGGAAACACTAATAACTGTCTTTTCTCTACTTGGGCACCTACTTTTACAACTCTTGTAGGAACATAGTATCTCTGAGTCCACAAATGTGACTGAAATTGGCCAGGGGGTTCGAAGTTTTTTATGGAGGAACGATAAACAGGAAAGCATAAAAACCCACACAGTGTGATATTATGAGATTCATTTCCTTCTAAAATAATTTTCTTTAAAAGAAAGAATTAACAGCCCAAAGCAATCACTCCATTTTTATTTACATGGTCCCTGCTTTGAGTATATATTTATGTGTGTATCTCATGCATGTACATACACAAATACACAAGCAAGCATACATGCCACCATGCATTCCTATGCACGTATTCCCAACACACACTTTGTGAGAAACCCACCCCAAATAAGTTATTTGTCATTGAATATCTGTGTGTTTATCCCCCATGGGAATGCTGCTAAACTCAGTTGAGTGATATCCCTAATTTACAGTGAGTGGCATTTCTAAAAACGATGGGGGATACCTTGTTTCAGCATCCGCTGAAGTTGATGGGCTTGTTTTCACTTACCTACATGAAGATTTATAAGATCAGCAGCTGCAGAGCCATTGCTTTCAAAGGACGAGTGCATAGGCATGAGGACCCTGTGCCAGGGATAGACAGGAGAATTAGGGTCAAAATAATTTGTGGGGAACATCTGAACTCGAGAAACGTAGAAAACCTTTTGTATAGAAAAAACGACTGACCTCAGAATAATTTACCTTTGCTAGATTTCTAAGGTCCTACTGCTGGGCCCTTTTTCTTTATTTCACATTTGAATGTCAGCAGGTCAAAAGAAACAGTTAATGCTGATGAATATTTCCCCCTCAGCAAAGATATGTGCTGGCCAGCCCAAGGCCAATGAATCGCAATTTCTAAACAGTGTCCCATTTATCTCTCCCCTCCCCCTTCCTCCCCTACTCGCTTTTATATTTTTGTAACTATAATTGTGGTTAAATTAGAAATAACTGACGGCCAAATCCAGTCGGATGGAAAGAAAATTGTGGGAGATTTATTTTATTTTGATAAAAAACTGACATTGCCTTTTGTTTTTGTCAAAAAAAGACTATATTTTTCCTTGTAACATGAATTGTGAAATCTATCACGAAATGGGTAAAAATTATTGAAGGAAATGGTGGTGCTAACCTGAAGGGGAAAATCATTAATGCTGATGTATTTTATTCAATTTTAAATGTAGAATTTATTTTATTTTATTTTATTTATTTGGCGTTGGGGAACTAGGGTAAAGGCAGGACGCTTGCACAGGACTTTATGTGCCTTTAAGTCAAAACATCTATTTTAAAAATACTCTTCCCTCCTCTCCTCCTGCTCCATTTTTCTAAATAAAGGATATGAGATGGTGGTGGTGGTGGTGGTTTTTCTCCTAAGCAAAGAGGACCCCCTCGGCGCATTTTTCTTTTCAAATGTGAAATGAGGTGGAAAATCCTCATTTCACGACAGGAAGGACAAATATTGACACAAAGTTAATATTTGTCAGGAGCCCTAGAAGCAACCTGAGTGCTAAAATCTCATATAGATATATATGTTTGTGTGTCTATGTGTGTGGATGCATGTATATAATTAAATAATAAACTTGACTTGATGATAGGGGAATCTGCAGAAAGCAAAGTCCGCTCTCGGAAGCTGAGGAAATAGCTGCAGAGGGCGAACGCACACACTCTCCACATATTATTTCTCCCTCTTTCTTGCCCCGAGCAGGACACACACACGGCACACCTGCCCGTGCGTGCGCCCAACGCACACACGTCCTCTTCCTCCGCTTGGGTGCACCCAGCTCCTGGTGTGACGTTCAGCCTCACCCGTGCACACCTTGCTACAGATGTGAACATCTTTTCCGTCTTCCATTTGTAAGGTCTTCGGTGGACTCATACATGCCAAGTTTCTCTTTCTTTTTTCCCCATTTTTTTTCTCCCTCTCACACACGTGTGTGCGCAAACACACACGCACATAGGAATATAACCTGTTTAATCGAATTTTACCCATCGCGGGGGGATGCTTCTGGAATTTATCACTGTTATTGTTCATCGCCAATGTAAATAGCACATGTCAGCTCAATATTCAGTGGTCACTCAGTATTTATTAAGTCCTGTCCACTCTGGCCTTTTTTAGAGGAAAGCCCCGGGGCAGATTAGCTGCTGGCCCTGACACGCCGCGTCACTTATCTATTCGCATTGATTATGAGAGTCAGCTGTGGCCAGGACTCACTTTTTCCTTCTCCTCTCAGACCCCTCTTACAAGCACCCCCGCTTGGATTTTCATGAGGAAATAATCAGATTAGGGCTTCAGCGGCGAGTTCATATGGAGTTCTCTTTCTCCAATGTGCTACTAACTGAATAAACGTGTTTTGTGGTAAATTGTAAATGACATTATGATTACTAAGGCCAGCATGGGTTTCATTTAAAAGTGATCGAAATTGCAGGCTGCAGAAATTGTGACTGGCAGATAAGGCCATTTGGAAGGAGACAAGCGACGATGCGTGTGCGTGCATGGGTGTGCACGTTTGTGCGCAGGAAACGAAGCAAACCCACTTTGCAAGGCAGGCAGGGCATAGGAAAGTCCTGGGAAATCACCAAAATATCAGCAAATCCCATTTGTAGACAAGAGAAATGTCACCGGGGGGAGATGGGGGTGTTCCGGGAGAGCAGCCGATGAGATCTGTCAGCCTTTGTGGGCTGGCTGCCTGCTGCAGGGCGCATCCTCCCAGCACTCCAGGACAATACCCAACGTCTCCGAGTGCAGCATTTCCAATTCTGCTTCTGAATGGAGTTTTCTCTCTCTCTCTCTCCCCCCTTGCTCCCAGCACACGCCGATAGCAAAATACGTACGCTGATAAAGCAAAAAAAAAGGGAAAGGCAAGAAAAAGGGAAAGAAAATGGTAAGCTGGTGTCTAAAAATAGGGGCTTCTGCACAGATCCTATCTCACTTGGACGTCGTCCCTGAGCAGAGCGTGATATTTGTGTAATTTCATTGCTTTCCTCAGTGACGTGCAGAGTGAGAGCTCATTCTGGGAAATGCTTACAGACCACGGTCTGCACATGAGGAACCCCCTTGAAATAAATAATAAATAAGTGTCCACAGGATCCAGGCATCGAGATGTAACTGTAAGCAGAGTCCAGAATGACGTCTCATAGTTTGTTTTTTTTCCAGGAGTCCGTTATTTTCTTCTAGCAGTGAGTTTCACATAATGTTTCCTTGATAAGGGGAATGCCCTTTTATCCATTCAAAAGTTTGTGACTCTCAAGGATGTTGCTGTGCCTTTCTTTTTATCATTAGCGCCAGGCACTGCTGATCTGCATACACATTCCCAAAGCTGCTGAACAAGGAGCACAGAGTTAATTTAGACATTGGCCGTGTTCTGCCTAAAACACGTTCGTTCGTGAGCACAGTTAACTAGGGAAGGAGCAGGCTTGGTGAGGGAAGAAGGATTATAGCTGGCTACAGCAGCAAATTCCTCCTTTGATTTTATTTTGAAGAGAGGAAGGAAAAACAGAAACACACATCTTTTCCTAAGACGCTCCAGGCAGAAATGTTTATGGTTTTGGTGCCCATATCTGAACTCATTTACTTTTATTCTCTCTTTATAATCAGTGATGATCTCATCATTACAGCCTGAGGCACAATTTCTCTCATCTTAAAGCAGAGACCTATATTTGGTCAGATGGAGCATACCCTAACTCAGAAGACTGTATAGAGCCTTCCATAAAAGGATCCTCGTGACTTGTCTCCACAGACACTTGGGCTGGGATTTGGTGGCAAATTCTGACATACATGGAAGTGTCTTAGCTCCTGATATATTCAGTGAAAGAATACCTAAAGTGTTATCTAAAGTGGCTTTTGCGCTCCCGTGGATCATGTGTTATATCTATAGGTGGTGTAACTACCCAAAGTCCAGGCGACATTATGTATTTGTGTTTAAAAGTGACGGGATCCTACCTCTGGTCAGTAAAGTTAGAGGATAGTAAAGGGCGATCCAGCTGACAAAACAGAGGTATTTGAGGGTGAACTTCATTGCTTTTAAAACTGCTTTATCTGTACTGATGGCTGGGGAATTGGGGGTGTTTTTGTTACCATAAATGTGTGTCTAGCGTAATTTCAGGTGCTGTGGAGTGTCCCACCAGGCCTCCAGCTGCCAGCCTTGAAGGGCAAAGGTCTTCTGTAGAGCCTGTGTCACATATCTTAGATACCTCAGGGCCTCCCACGTGATACTAGATGCCTGCCTGTGGGCAAATGATTTAAACTCCAGCTCTCCGCTGACTGCAATGGGAGCTAAGGCACTTGGAGAACATGTAAGGGTCTCTGCTATTTGTAGGTTTCTGAATCTGGTGCTTTCTTCTAGCTCTAAGATTCGGTGAGGTGGTTCACCGCTGGAGTACATTGATGACATTCTGGTCCTTTCTAGTTTTTTGTTTGAGATACAATCCCTGTCAGTGGGATGAGACGGCTTCCTGTAGAGTTCAGTTATATTTCCAAAGAATTACAGTCACACCCTCATTTGTTACCCTTATACAGGCTTAGAACCAGGATAATGTAAAAGACACAAGGACATAGGGACATAGTGCTGGGTCAGACCAAAGGTCCGTCTAGTGTGCTTACTCTTTCAACAGTGGCCATAATTTGATATCTAGATAAAACAAGGTAAGTGTATGTGATGCTTCTCTGTCTTTCGTTAGCAGTCTTCAACCATTTTCAGCTCAAGGACATCTTGAGGTAGATGTGGTTTCTACCTGTTTAATATCCATTAGTGTCCAGGCTTCTCTTAAAACTGTAAAATTTTAGCACCAACAAAAGTGACTTTGAGTGCTGAATGGGAAAATAAGCAGCTATACCACCAAATGTTGAGATGATGTCTGAAACAATTAATTTTTTTTGTTTTCTTTGCTCATCTCCCTCTATTCTCTTCCAGGAATTTACAGAGATGACAGCAAGTGCACCTTCAAGCCCTCAGTACAAGGCTACTTCTGCAAACAGGCAGATCACTCACTTGTTATCCTAGAAAACTTGGACCCCAGTATGGTCAGCCAGAGACTGTTTCCAGTGGTAGCAATCACTGACAGCTTCATGGATACCTTCAATGATGTGACTTCACATACATTGTGCTGTCCTGCTGATCATCGTTCTACTTTTTTTTCTGTGTTGCCATCCACCAAACTCACTACAGTTTGCTTCCCAGACCTAGCACCTCTGTCTTTCAGACTCTACCTCCTCAGTGGCCATAACACAACCAGACTGCTCCTAGCTATATTCTACAATGAACCACTCAGCCTTCGTGTTTTCATTCAAGGGAAATATGTCTCTCCAACTCCATCGTCCTTTTCACTGAATGAAGGGGCAGGAGCCAATTACTTTAGCTTTGAGGACAATCTTCTCTATGTTCTCCTCCATGAGAATGAACCTGTAGAAATAGTTGCTGGCCTTTCCCTTCTTGTGGCTTTCACTGTGACTGAGGCTGTTTGGAAAGAGGGTGAGGCAAGTATAATAGGTCGATTAGCTGATTTCTTGAAGGTTGGTCATGACCAAGTCAGAGTAGTCCACCATGTGCTGGGAGGTGAAAGCATGTTGAAAGTAATCGCAGCCAATGCTAGCAAAAAGAAATACCACTGCCCTAACATGGCATTTTGCACAGCCTTTCACAGCAGGTATGGCTCACAGAAAGTGGGGAGAGGACCAGTGAGCACCCGAGCTCTGCAGCCATCTGACGTGGCTGGTCCATCCAGAGTGCTCATCGTTGAACTTGGTGATCCACCAGGCCATCCAAGAAACGAGCTGACAAGTGACAGCTTAAAGAGTTTGGCCAGAACAATTATCAACACTCATCAGACTGGAGACCTTCAGAAAAGCCTTGGCTTGCCGATTGAAACCTTAATGGTGACTCAGTCTGCCTTACTGGTTCCAGCTGAAGCTAACAATAGGTAAGTATCAGAGGCAAGATCAGCAGATACTGATTTAAATGTAGTGAGGCAATTTAACCACTTGATCTGCTTATTAAGATAGGGAGTAAGTTCTCCATTGACTGAAATATGACTAACCATGCTGAAACACGTTATAAAGTTTCCATGACAGAGCTATGCCCGAGCACTAGCTGGACTCCCGAGTGTGAATTACCATGTTATGCTCTTGGTGCTCATGAATCTCTCTAGTGCAGATATGTCCGTGTTGCTTTAAACCAGGAATAGAGTTCCTGGAAGTCTGGCTTGAAACTACAAAGTGTTGGGTAAAGCCAATGTTTCTAAAGTAGTTCAGACTACAATAGCTCTTAAATTTTAAACAATTTAATCTCTGAATGTTTATAAATTGATGTAGCACCAAAGGCGTTATTAAAGATGAGTTGTTGGCTTAACTGCTTGCAGATCTAAACCTTGATTCCTATACTTTTAAAATTTAAGGCCAGAAAAGACCGTTTAATCTTATACTTCTGTCTCCTGTATGATACAGGCCACTGCTGTTCACTTTGATACCTCAGCATTGACCTTTCTTTTGGGCTAAAATTCTAGAAAACCACCCGGTCTTGAAGATACAAGAGCTGAACACATCCAATACTACCTGAATGTGTGCCTAGATGTTGGATGCTATCTCTGGTTTTTTTTGTCACAAGTACTTGCCCACTTTCTCTTGTTAGCCTCTCTCTCCAGCTTCCCATGAGCGTTTCTTGTTCTTTCCTTCATGGTTACATCAGCGAGTTTCTGGGCCTTGACTCTTCCTCCTCCTCCAGATACCTCCAGAGTAATCAAATCACTTAGCCGTCTGCTTTTTAATAAGTTGAAAGATTTGAGTTCCTGTGAGCGTTTCTTTCCTTCTCTGTCTCTGTTTTCTGAATCCTTTTTGAAGCGTACATGTCTGAAAAGCCAACAGTTTTCCTTTATGGTGGATTCCACAACATTGGACACTTTTAAGATTCAGCTGGACAGGGTACTGGGCCATCTTGTCTAGACCATGCTTTTGCCAAGAAACGTTGGATCAGGTGATCCTTGAGGTCTCTTCTAACCTGGTATTCTATGATATCATTGCCATATGCAAAAGTGGTATTAAATCCCATTTTCTACTGGCAGAACCCAATAATCCCATTAGCCCATTTTTCCTCAGAAATAGGACAGCTCATGGTCATCTGTTTGCTCACTGTATTCTCTAACTCCTTTTCAGTTCTAGCTTTCCAGGACCCAGTCCACTCCTTTTGTTTCCCAGATCCTACGCACCACATGATCTAGGCACCCATGTTTGACTTTTCTCGCTGTAATTTATCAGCCCACCAATCCTTCCGTGCATTTTATCAGCAGCAGCTTTATATTTGTTTCTCAATGCAGATACAGCATCAGGCCTGTGGCTGATTTTAACAGAACAACACAGGACGCTCCTTCACTTTATAGTAATTTCCCAATGGAAGCTACCTTTTGAGCTCTCTCAGTTACCTAGTTCTTGGTCAGTTTTGTACATACTAATTTTTTATTTATATTCTGTACCAAGACTCAGTTTTCGAAGGTCAATTTTTCCCTCTTCTCCACAGCAACAAACAGCCCTTTCTGTCCCTCCTTTCTCTGTCCCCATCTTGCTCTTTCCAGCCTCTCACAGCCACTATTTGCATGTCCCAGATGGCAGCCCTTATTTGCGGAGAAGGCTGTGAGATACAGGGCTGGGAAGGGAGCAGACAGCAGTGTATTTCAGCCTCAGATCCTGAATCTGTATAAAAGCATATGGGAAATATGAAAAAGGTAATATCCCATCTGTTTTTAATAGGGGACATGGGATTTGATGTTTGGCAACCTTATTGTGTATTCTCTTGACATTGCATAATGTTAGTTTTTATGTTGTACGCTACTGAGCCTTACCCAAGTATAAGCATATTCCATCTATGCAAGAAAGAAATTGGATTTGTCTAAGACTTACTTTCTCTAATTAATACCATATCCTCCAACATTTACCACTGACCTCTGTACCATCCTGATGTCTGTTGGCTGCTAGCGATACAAACTACTATTCACACGCTTAACTTTTCTACTAGGCACTGTGTGGCTTACGGTAGTGAAGCACCCACAGTAAGGACACTGGTCTGTGACCACAGGAATCTTTGGTTTGGTTTGTTTTTTTGTTTGGTTTTGATTTGTTGGTTTTGAGGTGGGGGGTTTTTTTGGAGTAGTATTACATTAAGCACAGTGGGAAATTATTATTTGCAAGATCAAATCTTAAATCAGGGCCAAACTCCAAAGATGTACAATATTTTTTATTAGCAAAACTAGCATCACTATTGTCAGTGAGGGTATTTGTGTTACTATGTAGGATACTACAAAACGTGACAGCAAAAAAATGTTGTAGGAAGTTTTACTGCCTGTGATAGGAAATGTTACCCTATTTTCCACCATCCCAAGGCATGCCATAGCCTGCAGAGTGTGACAGGTACGAGACCCCTCATTCGGTGTGTCCATTATTGGTGATCAGAACAAGAGGAGCAACAATAGCTACACTGTGGGAAAGGAACAAGGTACAGATTTTTTAAAGTTCACCAGAACCCTATTAAATGCCTGTAGGTTCCTGAATACATTAGTGTAACACCATGGAGGGGGGGAAGCAGAGATCACCCAAAAGAGAGGACCACCCTCTTCTGTGTGCTGGGGAAGAAACCTTGTGGCTGCCTTTTTTCAGGCAGAAATGCCATCTTCTCCACACTGGGGACTGCTCTCCCAGCTGGGGTTTGTCTCCACATCTGTACATGCTCTGTGAAACCAGTCCAAGCGGCCAGGACGAGGAGAGGTCCCTAGGAAGGAGGCTGTTTTATTATAGGGACAAGAGCAATGCTAGCTTAAAGCCATAGAGGCAGCGTCTCAGTGGGGGAAGACCTGGGGATGTATACTGAAGAGAATACTAACATCACCAGATCATAGGACCAGCTCAGAGCTCATCCCCCTTTAGCTGCTTGGGCTCCTCTGCAGTGTTATTTATTGCTCCCCATCAGTCACAGCTTTTCTGGAATTACTCATGGCTGACATTTCTGATGCAATAAGGCCACAGATAACTTGTGAAATGAAATCAGGGTTTTCCTGTTGGGACATGTAGTATCCCCACTGTCTATCTGTCTCTCTTTAGGCAGTACATGCTAGCACAGGCAAGGATAATGGGGCTGGGATTACAAGTCAGGCTAAGTATTCCAGTATATTTTTCTGAGGAAGGAAAAGAGAAATATTTTCACCCCTGAGTCGTGCAAAATCCAATCAGGCTGTCAGATATACGCAGAACCTGCACTCCTGCCGGGCCAGTCTCCCTGCGGTTTCAGACTAGTGGCTCCTCTTGCATCAAGACAACAACAAAAAGATCTTTGATCAGCAGAGACTGGGTGTTCGTTTTTGCAGCCCAGGACAATGAGGCTGAAGGGAGCCTTGGAAACCTTGCTGTGGTCGGGTAGATAGGCAGTAAGTCTGTATATCACATTGCCCTTAAAAAAAATGACTTGTCCGTTATGATTTGAAATGCTTTTTTATGTGATTTTAATTTAACTCCTTTGTTAGGGTCACTTCAAGCACAGCTCATTGGTTTGTCAAGGAAAGACAGAGGTGATTGCTATCGACTGCTATAGTCTTGCACAGCTGGAGAATCAGAGAGATGACTATCACATAGTTTTATCTTTCTGTGAATGCTTGTGTATTAATACATATTGCAATGTATTTACAGATAGGAAGCTCTCTTTTGCAAAGTTTGCCTAATATCAGTATAAATATAAAAGTGAAAGAACAAGAGAGCACAACGGCAAATGTTTTGGGTGTGTTTGTGCTTGTGCCTTTGTAGAAAATCAGAAATATAAAGCTGGACAGTCATCTAGAAGCCATTTAGTCCATATTCCCACACTACAGCAGGGTACTTTGCTCCTTCTTGATGGACCTTTAACCTGCTACAAACTGAAATTTGCAGAAATTAATCTTTCTTTATTAAAAACTAGGTTTGGGGTAGCATGTGAAAAACAGTGTGTGTGCAGGAGATAACAGTGTTTGAGATTCACAGCAAGCAATAAAAGTGAAGCAAATCATCAAAGAACTGCTCATTTAGACAGCAATACCCATGCAGAGGACTAAATGAGAAATTACTACTAATTCCCTATGTCACATGGCATATACCCAGGCAGGCAGGGTTAGAGGTCCAAACTAGATTAATTCTGATGCGTCCTAACCCCAAAGTGCTTGGGTTTGGTAACCTTTGTGCAGGTTTCAGGCATGCTGCTGTATGGAATTGCACAGGGTTTTAAAAAAGGGAGATGACAACTTTTTTCCTGTGTAGGGATCCAACTTTCCTGTCAGTGGGTAGGCAAAGGCAGGATGCTAAAAATCATGACCTCAGAGCTGCAGCTACTGCAGCACTTGAGATTCTATCAAGGTTTTATCTGCCACGTACCCCTGAAGTAAAGATGCGGAAAAGGTGATACTCGGGAGCTTAAATTGTAAGCTTAAAATCTCCTTAAAATTAAGCTTATATAATTTTAAGTCAGATGTTCATAGGGACACTATGGAGGGCATGTTCTTGAGTAGCATGTGCCACTCTGCTTGTTAATGTACAAAAAAGACAAACTCAGTTCAAATAGATACAGGGAAGGACATTTAAGATGATCATGGAAGTGGAGTTTAAGGTGTAAGGAATAGAATCATAGAATCATTTAGTAAAGAGTTTGGTTTGTTTAACTTGGCAAAGCAAGGCTGAGGGAAGATATCAACCTACCTGTGAAAAAATGTTGGAAGACAGAAAGGAAGCTCTAGACACTAATGGACAGGGACAGCACAGGAACCAATGGTGTAAAGTATCAAGAGGTAAATTTACATTTAAAAATAGAAGAAAGTTCCTCCTCAGAGAATAAACTGGAAGAACCTTGCAATAGAACTGGAAGAAGACCGTTTCCCATTCAACACCACTCTATTTTCCTGACTTTTTTCCCCACATGGCCAGAGCTATGTTCTGACTTTTTTTTTAATAGTTTGGGAATAGCTGAGGCTCATTTTTGGCCAACATCTCATTTAGTAGTCTAGTAAAACTGTGGAAAAGTACACATGAATAATCTAGAAGGTTTCTAATCAGAGAAGTGGGATTCTGTAATGGGCTATTTATAGGAGCAATGGGATAAGAACCTTCATGAGAATAAAGTGGAGATTAATACATGTATAAACAGTGTTATGTCATATAAAACCGTGTGATCATATTGCACTTAAGGAATCAGGATGACTTGCACTCTTTTGTTCTCAATTAATAATTCTTTTCAAACTGGGAAATTGAGTAGTTGCAGGATCTGTCAACAAGAGGTAGATGGCCGTCAAGAACTCAGAGACTCAGACACATCTTCTGCATGGAAGATGGTGGCAGCAGAGGCTTGTGTGTGAATAGAGTTTGAGGGAAGTCATTCTGGATCCCAGAGGTGAAGTTTTTTTATCACAAAGCCTTTTGCTATTTTTTTGCTTCTGGGGGCATGTTTAGCAGAAAATCCAGGAACTGAATGGGCATCAAAACCAAACTGTCAGTATATTGGTGGTGTCAGGAAGGCACAGTCATACCAGGGATGACGATGCCACACAAGGTCTTTGGCTATGTAGATGTTAGACTCCAAGGTTGCCATTTTAGCATTTTTCTTCAACTGAAATCAGAGTGGGGAAACTGAGGAGATATATTGTGGCCCCTGTCCATGGTTAGTAGAGGAATTAAATTGCAGCTTAGACAGAAACACTTTTCATTCAGGGACTGTCCTAAATAAGCACAAAGTATACCTTGCAGAGTAAGTATATGAATTGTTCATGCAGATTGAAGGTAGTGCCACAATATAGATTACTGTTAATTACAGTGGTGTCTTCCCTAAGCCTGAGTGTCTGTCTTTAGGGGAAAAAAAAAAAACCAAAACCAAAAAGTCAAAGTAGTCTGCTTCTTTGTATATGATCCTTGTGTGAAGCCAGTATTTCCCTTGCAAGTTTTCAAACAAATCCCCAAAATACCCTCTAGACAACAGCCATGGAGCTTCATGTTGCTACCGCAAATCAGAAACCAGTAAGTTTTCACCACTGCTCTCCTGGACTGGACCCCTCTGGTGGTGTAGGTGTTAAAGGGTCTATCACTGACTACCAATATCCCAAGCTACCTTCCCCCTCTTATACAGAGCCTTGTTTTTAAGCTACCTTTCTGTTAGTATCTAGTGTACATAGTAAACCTGTCTAAATTTTGCCAATCCTGCTCGAAGGTGACACTTGTGAATTACAAGGTTGAGGCAATTAGAAGGCCTACACCCACGGTAACCATGGTGGAAACCACAGCTTGCTCCATCAATGGGCTTCCAAAACCAACTGGTTCCTCTGCAGGAAGAAGGGAGGAGGAGGTAAGAGAGCTGAAGGGAGTGCAGGAGAGAGCGGGGGAGGAGGAAGATGAAGGGTAGAAGGGACTCAGGAAGGGGAGTGCTAGTAAACTTTGTGGGTCTCTATGGGAGGAAGGAGGGATATATTACCATATATTCCCCACACCAGTGTGGGTCTTTGAAATGGAGGGGTTTGTGTTATTAAATCTCCATTAAAAATAAAGGGGACCATCTCAAGAGAAGCTTTTCCAAATTCCCCAGTGTACTCCCAGGAGTTATGGATGTTCGGACACATGCAGGAGAGCCAGGAGTGTCCCCGTTGTCTTTCTCAGGGACTGGAAAGAAATCTGGTCCCAGCAGCACCCCAGTGCTGTCAGACAAAACCTGCCTTGCTCATGTCACGTATGGATCCGTTTTCCCCCTTAACAATTAGCGGGACCTGCAGTGAAAGAGATGATTTACATGACACGTGCGCACGGCAGAGGCGAGCTGCCAGCCGTGTCTCCGAGGGACCGATCCTTTCCCCGCTCCGCCGTATTTAAAACGTCAACGCTGTCACCTCTATCAGCAGAGCTTGTCTGGCGTGACATTTGAGTGAGTGACGGTGTTGTCAGCTCCCAGGTCAGCCCGCTTTGCCGTCGCAGCGCGCTCTTGACTGCTGTTGTGTGGCGGATGGGAAAGGGAGGAAAATTCTTCCACATGCTTTGTTAGCAGGAATCTGGCGAGCAAAGGGTTAAATGGCTCGGGGTCCTGTGTCTTTGTGGGGATGTGTGCACGTATATATATGTATACGTGTGTGTGTGTGTATATATACACACACACACACCTTGGTTTGGCTGTAGGACCTCGCGCCCGCAGGCCACAGTCACATTATCATCTGGAAATTGGATAACGACAGCACAATGACAAATCCAGGTTGCTTGCAATAAGGTGCTAATCCCTTTGCTTTAATATCGGAGCAGTGTGTAATGATGTTTGGACATCACTCCAGTTTACTGACGACCCCACTGGGGCCAGCAATAGAAGCGTACAACTGTCTAACAAGCCATCAGGTGACCGCCGTCGTCAAAGCAACGGAGGATGCAATCTAATCTTCCCTCCATCCCTTCCAGCTCCCAATAAGGACCAGATTATAGAAGTGGCCCATCAATGCTTGGTAACTCGAATCAATTAACGTTAATTCGCACAATGCTATGATGTATTGTGATCACTTTCATTTCGGAGAAGGGGGAAGAAATTGCTATAATTCACCTAAAATGAGGTTGTCTATGGTGCTGAGGTATTAATTGGGTGTCCATATTAAATGGAAAAGGAGCACGGTAGTGAAGGAAAAGTGGATGAGTGACTCTCTTGGCTGCTATTGACCTATCAGAAGAAGACAGTGCCCTTTTCCTTTGCTTTTATCTATTACAGTTTTCCCTATTGCGTGTCAAGTTGATGTATTATAAAAAATTCATTTGGTGACCTTTCACCCCCCTAGCAGATTAAACAATTTCACTGGGATGGCATCATTAACAGGGCCTTGCATTTAATGATGATTTCTCTAAAAGGCCACGGAGATTCGATTTTAAGCTAACAGATTTATTGCACTATTATAACATATCGTAAAAAACTGTACCACCTACGGTCTGGTTTTAGGATAGAAACTGTTTAAGAGTTTATGTGGAGCTTAAAGTGGTATTACCTTGGGATACGCAGCAGCGGCAAGGCTCTGACCTCCGGCGGGATGCTGTTTACATTTAATAAAAGACGTTTCTCTGACAGTAAACTTCGGGAGTGTGTTATGGAGGAGGTCTGGCTTAGCTCCTCGCCACTAGCAGGCGGCTTTGTAGGTAGGGGGTATTTCCACTCATCTACAGCAATTAATGGAAGTCAGTAATGAATTCGGAGGATGTTCCCCTCCTATCTGATGCAACTGCTTGTCCTGCTCCTTCTAAAGGCTCCTGGTGATCCCACTTCACCCTTGAGTGGATCCGTTAAGTCCTTCCAGCCTCCTTGTTTTTCTTTTTTTAGGGTTTCTTATCACCCCAGACTGCAGGAATCTGGACTCCACCAGCTGCATCCACCAGGCAGCTGCTTGCCTTCACCTCTTGGTGTCCCTGGGATTGGAAAGTACTAAACGAAGGTTGTCTGAGCAAGGGGACAAGACTGCCCTTATTGGGGAGACATGTCTCTGTGTTCCTGGACAACTGTGCCCATGCTCTGTGACTGTATTTACTGATTTGTAAAATGGGGAAAAAAAATCCTGAATGCTAGATTGGGAGGCATTTGGAGTTTGGACAGTCTCTAGCAAGTGGAGAAATGGAGATGTCATGGTAGTAGTGCCCCAAAAAGTTAATGTCAGAAGAAGTTGGTCAAAAAGACTGGGTATTTTAATTAATATATACTCCAAGAGAGTAGGCATTGGACCTCTTTTTCAGAACTTATTTTCAGTCTAACCAACTTACCTGATGCTTTCAACAGCCACAAAGTATCTAGCTTCTAACTAAAGCATCTTTGCTTTATGAAGGGAAAGCCTCACAATGATTAGATAAAGAAGCATACTCCTCTTGTCCAGCCTTGCCCACAGAGGTAATTCAGTTACTTGTTTCTTATCCCAGTTCACCATCAGCCTAGGCCTCCTTGCTACTTCTCCACACTACTAGATCTTCTCTTGTTAGCTTTCTGCCATCACAGCATCTGACCTCCAGGGCAGTGGACACATGGCTTCGTTCAAAGCTCCCTGCTGATGCGAGCTAGAATATGCATTTAGGTGCCTCGTTTTTTTTTTTTTAATTTTGATCTTACTGACTCAATCTACATGAAAGAAGGGAGACATCAGTAATGTCTGACACCATGGGTCCTGTTCAGTCCATTACTTTAGTCCTCATAAGGAGATATGATCAATGTTATGTATTTATTGTTTCTCTGTTGTCAAGGGAAGCTGCAACCTGCTTTCCACTGGAGTTTGTTTCCTCTAGCTTTGATTTCTTTCTATAATATGGGAAAGCATGGGCATCAGTGGAAATAAAAGTCATCCTTCGGATAACTTTTTTGCTTAAAGTAGGAATGACCTCAGACTCCTCACTGTCTTCTGGATGCTCATGTCTCTCTTTCCCTGTTTCTGTTACTTAATGACAAGATCTGCAGGTGGAGACAAAGTTCTAACGGTGCAGCTGAGAGGGCACAGGTACCTGGTGTCTGGCTAACTTCATCACCACATGACGTGAGAACGCACTTCTCACCCAAAGATGCCAAATTCCTCACAGCCCTTCCAGTCAATCTGTACCTACTTTGCCTTACACAAGTCCTCAGCTTGCCTATCTCCTGTCTTCAGCATCTTCTGTCTTGTAGCCTGTCTTCTCTTCACCAACAATAACCATCTTTTGAAGAACAAAAAAAAATATCTCTTTGTTTTGACCATGATGCATTTTGACATATTATTTATCGCTCAAATTCTTCCCAATCTCCTTCCCCTTCCAAGGGTATACTGATGCCACAACACTAGCATGGCAGACATACCCAGGGAACTGTTCAATTTGTTTCATTGTCTGAGTTTATTAGGAAATTAAATATGCCAGGGTCTGTTCTCTGGGACCAAGGTCAGCTGATATGGATCAGCCTGTGTCCATAAAATTAAATTCTCTCACCCACCATTTCAGGGTGGCCTCATCCAAACTGCCAAGTGAGAATATTTTCTGGCTGTATTAGCTCCCAGACCATTTGGGAATTGTGCTGGACTTTGCTATTGGGCCTGGACCACAGCTTGTGATGGACGGACAGGCTATCAGTAGAGGTGATCAAGTGTCAGTGCCAAGGCTTGTTCTTTGGCATTATTTAGTTTTCTAGCATAGATGTCTCCATCAGCTTTAATAGACCCTTGACCCAGGCTCTCAGTCTGATCTCTTTCCCCTTGAAGTCAACTGATAATAATAGCTGCTATTATTCTTGCTGTTGTCATTTTTATAGTTATTATTGCAATTCTAATTAAAACGACAAGCTCTTCTTGATTTCAGGGAGACTTCCTTCCTTCTGCCCCAAATCTCTCCACCCAGTTTCTCAATCACACCTCAATACCTGCAGAAGACCCTCTACTTTCTATGACCTCTAACTTCTTAGCTACCAAAGAGCAGACGCTTGCTCTCCCGCAGAGCCTCAGCATGTTCAGCAGACACGTTTTGGCACTGATGGTGAGAGGCTCTGGGATCTCTGGTGTCCCTGCTGACTAAGGTATCACAAGCAGCGCCCGCTCGCCCGCTGTGCCCACATTTAGAAGAGCTGCCAGGCACTGAGCAACGGAGCTGCTCTCCATTGAGCACTGTCAGCAGGGAATTACAAACCAGCCTGCTCCTTCCCAGCGTGAGACTTCAGGGTAGTGACAAAACAGCGTGCTCTTCATGCCCACCGGGAGCAAGGCAGGTCTCCTGGCTCTGGCCCTTGCCAGGCTCCAGGCACGCTTCTCCGTCCCCACCTCCCAGTGGCAAAGCTCTGCCAGGAAAGCCTATTTTCCTTCCAGCCCAAATCATCAGGGGAGCAGCAGGCTGATCTTCTCTCCTGCTCCACACTGACACTCCCTTGCAGGAACATAACTTGCTGCGTGCAGAGTTGCGCCCTAAGGCTGGGGCTCCCTCACGGCAAGAGTCAGGTTGGACTGTGTGGGATATACACACCATGGTCCGTGCTGTGTTCGCTGTATTCAGGAGTAAAAAAAAAAAAAAAAAAAGACTTTAATTTTTAAGCACACGTGTATTTTTGTTTTGTTTTGTTTTCTTTGCCATTACTCACCCTAGGGAGTGGGAACTACTTCCTCCAACCGCATTTTGCAGCAGTCTTCCTTTAAGTGTGAGATAAGCCCACTTTTACCGTGTAGGGCTTGGGGTGTGGAGGCAGGGCATTTCATGCCAACATTTTTTCTGTTTGTTGGAAGTTTTAAAGAAGCTGGAGAGAGAGAAAAAAAAATAATTTTTGGCTTACAGAAGCCATGCCAAGACTCACCTAAACTTGTCTGGACTCGGCTGGGGCCAGGGAGCTCACAGAAAGGGCAGCTCTTTGCCCTGAAAACAGGAGTGACTTGGTGTATTGGTCCTGCAGTGAGTTTTAGTCCCAGTGCTGCATGCGCACTTATGGAAGGAGGTGGCTAAGAGCAATGATGAATGCATTGGTGCCTTTGACATGAAGTTCAAACGTAACACTGCCTTTCAGGCTTTCCCACTCACAAAAAAGAAAAAGAACCAAGGTAAGAACTGAAACTTAAATCCTTGAGCTAGCTCTTCTAGTATTGCCCATCAGCTGCAAGATAAACAGTTTCTGGTTTGTAATGCACAGTAACTCTCTGAAAACAAAACAAAACAAAACAAACAACCCACAAACCAAAACCCAAACCAAAAAAATGAGTTAAACCAAAGGAAACTTATGCTTCATATATCTTCTGTTTGTAAACACCTTTAAGCAAACACTAGAGATGAATGAATAGCTTTTCTACTTTCATTTCAAGACAATACCAAACCCCCAGCCACTTCACTGCAATTGCAGATTAGAGGATTTTTTATATATATAAATTATATATATATATATGAGATATTAAATGACACAAAGCACTGGAAGCGGGAATGAAATGATACAGGCTCAGAATAAAGTGTTGATTCTTTATTCAAATGCAAAAGCCCTCTCCTGGGATGCTCTGATTTAAATTTCAGTCTTGGAAAAAAACAGTGTCTTTCAATGGGGTGTCTGTATACCGCTATATTTCAGTATGCAGACTTCGCAGGTAATGAAGGGTAAGAAGGCAGGTGTGGGAGGATAAAGAAATGCAGTAAAGCCCTGTAAGTGCTGTGCTTGTGTAGAGGAACTGAAACTTTGTTCTTAGAGGAGTTCGAAGGTGTTCACTGGAAATCTTTCTGCTGGACAGGAAGCATTTGCAGCCTCCACTGCTATCAGTGCACTGCAATGAAGACTTTGGGGCTAAGGCATTTGGTTTCTGAATCCATAAAATCCCTGTCTCTGCCACATACTTCCAATGGGATACCAGGGAAATAATTTATTTTCTTAATTTCTCAGTTTTCCATCTGTAAACTGGGGTTTGAAACAAAAGGATTTTTTATTACTTTGGTGTTGCTGTCTGCTTGGAAGTGATGTCTGTTCCATATTTCTATACGTGTTGCTCTCATCCAAGGAATGAAAGCACCGTGATAAGGTAAATTAGTAGTTGTTTGATATAGTGCTCCTTCTTATTCATAACAGACACTAAGTATTTCCACCTGCATTATTAAGGCAGAAAATCCCATGAACACAAAGTAACATGTCATTCTTAGGAAAGATGTGAATTAACTCTGGGACTAGCATTGGGTGTGTTCATAGCATTAATTTTTGAAAAAAAAAAAAAAATTATTTTTTTAACATTCCTTTTCATGTGAAAGAAATGGAAGCAGACAACACCCAGGAACATGCCTGTATGTGAGGCCCTATAACATCTCTGTTCAAGTGCAGCCCTCAGATGGAGAAATTGAGAAGCAGCTTCCTGTGCAGCCAAAAATTATTTTCCTGGACATGAAGGTAGGATTTTCTCCTCTGTGGATGGATGCTTCTATTAATTCTATACAATTTTGACATTTCCAAGCAAACCAAAAGCTATGAGATAGATCTAAATATGATATAGGACAACTCTATAAATAAATATGGCAAAGGATAGCTCTATAAATAAGCAGTCATTGGTATTCTGGGAACTTCTTCCAGGATGGACTTTGTTCACGCTTTTCAGCTTTTTCCACAAGGGTTAGATTCATGCTGTAGAATTCACTGTGTGCAGTTCTCTGATTTCTGCTCCCAAAGTTTTGAGGAATGTGGGAACAACACCACAGTCGTGAAGGCTGGCGATGTCAGGTATAATGGGGTATCCTGACTGCCCAAGGAAGTCCTCACCACGCAGAGCAGTGGTAAGTAGAGATTACCATGTTTAAAACAAGCTTGGACTTCTATGTGATGTGATTTAGCTCTGCGAGAGGTGCTAACACAAGTCCTGGAAGCAGCAGACTAGGTCCACTGAGTCATTAGATGTTGATGTACTAGGTTCAGCCCCAGAGTCATGTGAAATCTGCATAACATGGCTTTGTGCTATGTTTCTATTTCCTTTGTATTTTCATGTCTTCTTTCCTGTTTTCCAACTGTTTTCTATTATGGAATCATTCCCATTTTACTGGACAGGCCAAAAGTATAGCCACAGAATAACCAGCCTCAGGTATGACATTTTTACAGTGATGTCCCTGGAGCATGGTATCAAATCCAAGCTTGGACAGTTTTGTGGATGTTATTTCTGGATGCAAAGTCACTTTATAATAAAGCCAGCTCTGTATATCCATTAGTCATGAGACTGATTTTACAACTGTGAGACACAAACCTGTCAGCTTCTTTCTGTTTGACTTCAGTTCCCTACATGTAGGCATCTTGTTGTGTTGTAGGCTGTGGAATAAGCTATTTGGCCTCCAGCTCCTGTAGAAAAATAAGACCTTTCCACAAGCCAACTCTGCTGGTTGTAAACATTGTTGGCTACCTGAAATGACACACAAAACTTACATCTAGGCAATTGAATCTTCCCTTGAGATTCATATCCTTCTTCAGATGTGTTTCAGGTTTTCTATTAGGCTTGAGAACCAGTAGTGGTCTCAAAAAAAAAAAAAAAAAAAAAAAAAAAAAAAAGCTATTATTTTTATATACACATAGACTATAGGATCTAGATCCTGCACACCTATTACAGCTGAGCAATTTAGGTATCAAAATGAGTTCCTTTGACTGAACATATGGGGAACTTAAATCTTCAGCCTGACTAAATTGACAGACTAAATCTACTCAGTTTCCTTGAACTTGTGGAGTCACCATCCTTAGAGATATTCAAAAGCCATCTGAACATAGTCCTGGGCAACCCTTTCTATGTGGCACTGCTTCAGGAGAGGGGTTGGACCAAATGACCTCCAGGGGTCCCTTCCAAACTCAACCATACCGTGATTCTATGAACTTAGACACCATCGAAGACACAATGTCAAAATTACCTACTTCTCATAGGCGATGTGAATGTGAGCCTAGATACTTCAAGTGAAGCAGCAAACCTTGCCAGACTTCATTGAAACAGACCTGAAGTTGCCAGAACTGGTTCCTCTGAGCTTAAGCTCATCTTAAAGAGTTATGGTGAGCTTTGTGACATTTGTAACATGTGACATTTGTAACATACGACATGTACATGCAAACTGCCCTCCCACTGGTGAGTAAAAATGATTACAATTGTTAAAACCATGAAAACTTTCATTCCTCTTGTTGAGGAGACGAGACTTTAATTCTTCTCTTTTGTTCTTCCTCCCAGGGTCAAAGAGTTGACAAAGTGGGGCCTCCCTCAGAACCCTGGGTTGTATCAGCTCATCTCAAGGGCTCCTCCGAGGCTGTGCTAAAAGGTTTGGATATGTTTTCTTATAGCGAGGGTTATGGCAAAGCAGCTGTGCAGAGTGATGGTGATAAATTTAGGAGTTGTCCCTGAGAAATACTGGATTTGAAAACTAGTCTTTGGGCTGAAAAAAGAAGGTTGCAATAGGAGTTTGGTGAACTGCCCAGTCATATGCTAGAGAAAGAGAAGTTTATACGTTTCGTGATGTGGCAGCTTAAAGGGAGTATATCCAGTAGTTTATCTTGAAAAGAGAAATCTTAGATCAAAAAAAGAAAAGAATGAAGTATTAGAAATCCTAATACTTGATTTTCAGCTAGTGTTAATTGGGACAATTTCCTTAGAGTCAATGACAACCTGTTTGTCCCAGCAAAGGATCTGGCAAAGTAGAGACAGAAACAACTGCCTATTGTTTGTAATTAGCATACTTTAATATGGAAATGTTTTTCACGAGGGATCTAAATATTTCTCTTCTGATCCTCATTTATTGAAAGACCTGAACTCATGATTAACTCTAAGCATGTGAGTATTTCCTTGAGGTTATTGAGGCTATGAACATGCTTAGGTATAGAGTCCACTAGAAAGTGGAATTTATATTGATTATAAAGCATCCTAATTTTCATTGCTAAAATCTTTAAATGTAAGCAAACAGCGCACACATTGAAAGGTGAGGTTTCCTATTACAGGTACAGTATTTTATTTGCAGTAAAGCCATTTGTGTGTTGGTTTTGAAGTGAAAAGTTCACATTTGGAGAAGATAAGCGGCACTCATGCTGTAGATCAGAGCTTCTTACCCTTTCCGTCCGTGTTTCTGTTAATCAGACATTCTTCCTACCTCATCGTAGTTCCAGGTTTACAGGTTAGAAAAATCCTTTGGTCTTTTCTGCTGTTTTTCATGCCTTTTCAGGGTGGTACACCTCACAGGTTTAGAAACATGGGTCTAGATGAACCACAGGTTATTGGATCAGCTACGGGCTAACAGCAGGAGAAAGGAAGGGAAGAAGGGAGCAAGGGAGGAGTGGAGGAAGGAGTCAAGGAAGGGAAAAGAAAGAGAAGAAGACAAAAAGAGAGAAAAGAGACAAAAAATAAAAGGAAGAAAGAAAGATGGAAAGAAAGAGAGGGAGAAGGAGAAAAAAAGGGGAAAAAAGAAAGGAAGTCAGAAGAGAAAGATGCACTTCACATTCTTTAAAAGATACATGCATCAAATTAATAGTCAATAAACTCCAGCAAAGAAAGAACTGCGTAGTACAGATGTTCTGCGTGTAATAGTTTGCTGCAGTTTTTCCTTTGACAAACGTCCTTATTGCACTCGTCTTTTGAAGCATATGAAAGCAGCATTTAATCGAAATGGGTCCCGTCTAGCACACTGAAGCTGCTTCATCTGACAGCAGCCAAACTGCCTCATGGAAAGTAGTTTAGCTCCAAATTAGCTTGCTTCTATGTTAAATACCAGCTTGCCTGAGAGATCTTTGTGAAGACTCCCATATATATCTGTAATATTCTGAGCTTTGAAGCATATGTGCCCAAAAGCCGAGATAGTCTCTGTTGAGAAGTACAGTACAGTACTCCAGTCATCATAGACTAGAAATGGCAATTATAAAGTATTTGAACGCAGCTGACAAGACCCTCTATAAAAGCAGTGTTACAGTGAGTATCAGAGCCAAGAAAAGTCGTGGTAGTCTGGGCAGATACTGTCATAAGGAGGATCATATGTGTAGTGGATAAATAGATAAGCCAGGATCAGTCTGGAGCAATTAAAGAAATCTAGATTCCCAGCTCTCCACCAAGTCTATTCACAGTATAAATTACTGCCTATTTATCACAGCTGGTCCTGGAGACTCTCAAGGAAATTGGGTATTTGGTGTGCTAGATGCTGTACAAAAGTAGAAAAACATATATGTAGCCAAACCTAACTGGGATATTAGTAAATTAAATAGTACCAGATCGTGAAGAGGGGAAACTTTATCATTTCTGTTGCTAGATCATTAAAATGTGGCATGCTTTTGCCCAGAACCTTGTCTCAGGCAATTTCTGGCCATGGTTCCGAAGTCAACACAGCAAGGAAGTAATCTCAGGAGGCAGTTTGCATTGCAGCATCTCTGTTCGGAGGCTGTAAGAGTTTAAGAGGTTCGGCCAGGGAATACCAGTTCTTCAGTGCCAAAGAACAGATCTTAGCACTGTTTGTATCCTAGAGGTGTAGGCACAAAAAATGGGATAAAAACAGGGGGAAATTGTCCTGCAGTCTAGCCTACCATCAAAAGCCTTGTCTCCAACTGCTGAAACATTCCTATGGATCTGTGATTGCAAGAGGTCTCACAAAGATGTTTGCTACTTCACCACTTTGTTCAATACCCTGGACACAGGGATGGCAGAGTATAAACGTCCTCCTCACATTCAGGCTTTATGTACCCTCACCTGTGCTGCTTAACGGCAATAAAATGTCAAACCACCTGCTTCATAAAGCAAATAGTTATTACATGTTGCCTTTGAGCAGGCAAAAGTCTGTGTTTGTGATCACTGGAGCAAGTCCAGCATCCTAAGAAGTTCTGACTTTTCACCCTCACCTGAACCAACATTCCGAAATTTGTCAGTCTTGAGGATTTTACCCCTCTCACCCTAAGAGCCTGAACGAAGCCCAGACCTGGTCAGCGTTGCTCAAAGGCCAGGACTTGGCTGCTATTCAAAGATACACACAATAAAATGCAGATCCAGTTACAAAGTAAATTATAACTTTTAAAAAGAACTTACAAAAAATAAAAGCTGTGGCAAGTGTAAATGTTGGATCAGAATGCACTCCCTGATAGCTTAGAACAAGACGTAAAGTGATGGGGAAACAGGCTCTCCCAGGTTTCATTTTAATGCTCTCCACGGAGCTTTCCTCTGCCAGGTTTCTAGCTGAAAGTGTCTCCTGTCCGATCACAGGGCAGTCACCACAGACATTTTTCATGGCCAAATCAGTTTCAAAGTGTCTGAGAGGGTTGGAGAAGTATTCAAAATGATTTAACAGTAGGACAGGAGCTAATATGCCCAAAAGATGGGGTGAAACACCTACGAATCAGAAAAGGGTTAAAACGGTCAGCTCTTTTCCCTTAGCTGCAGTGGCTGGCTCCTTGAGACCATCCCTTTAGGACAGAAAATACTCAGTCTCTCACTAAAACTCTCCTAACCTTGGTGACGTACTTAGTCACACAAGACACAAGTTAAATCAAAAAGATGAGCATCTGGAACTTTGTAGTGCATCTATATAGCTCCCATCACCTTTGCTTGATCCCCTTAACATCTATATTCATGTTACACCCCCACAATATAGATATGTACAGTAAATGCCATTTCACAATAAGCTCAAGCAACCAAGTTTCAGAAGCTAAGATTCTCCAGTCCATCGGGAATTTAGTGTCCAAGTCTGAAGACTTGACCCTATATGAAACTTCCGGGATCAGACAAAAAGTTTATAATTAGGAAGGACACTGAATTTAAGCTTTCTGAAGTCCCCTTAAAGTCACAAGGACTCTGAGGGGCCTAGGTGATGCTTATCTGGATGCCGTTAATTGCAACGCATTTTTTTTTTTTTTACTCTGCAGGGCTCACCCAAGTGCAGGTCGTAGATGGATGTGCAAGCTTTTCCAGCCTGGCTGTCTCCAGTTCAGGCACAAACTGGAAACTTGTGTTCACTGTCACATCACCTCCAGGTAAGCTCTGTTTTCTGCATGTTTTTTGATTTGGTAACTGAACTCAAAACCTACAGGTGGTCTGGATTTGTAAAAAGGGAGTTAAGCTCATTCAGAGTGGATCAATGCCAAACCTCTAAATAGCCTGACTTCTGTTACAAGTCCAAGTTGGCATTACCCAGGCAGCAAGAGAGCTGGGTGATTCCTGTGCTATTCATGCAAGATCCAAAAAATCCAGATGAGTTAGTATAGAGAAGTATTTCCAGAAAGAGGTGCCTCTTTCTCCATGGATTCCTTAGCTGTGTATCCCATGTAGGAATCAGGTACTTAAGGTCAGGTAAGCTGCCAGAGCAAGCTTTTTCCTATAAATTGAGTCCTCTTATTCCCTCTTTGTTTCCTGTTTGTGTTCAGAAATTTTCCATCTGTGCTCCCAATTATTTTCATAGTGCCTTTCACTAACCGTTGGTCTGCACCTGGTCATCTTTATGGGTGCAACAGGTTATGCACATTCAGAGCACGCCTCCTCCAGG
The DNA here is from genome assembly GCA_027564655.1 of Leptodon cayanensis. NCBI lineage: Eukaryota > Metazoa > Chordata > Aves > Accipitriformes > Accipitridae > Leptodon > Leptodon cayanensis. The sequence goes on along the minus strand of JANXJC010000017.1, from coordinate 25,980,154 downwards.
ACTGGGCTCTGCTAGGGGTATCCTGAGAATTTACAGAGATGATGTTGGGACCTCCAGGATTGTGCAGCTTGCACGAGGCCTCTGAGCAACCCAGTAATGGTGAAGAGGCAGGTGTGCTTATGCTTTTTTAGAAATGCCAGCTGAGGGTGACATCGGCACCTTGGGGATATAGATATAGATGTAAATGTATCTCCGTATATATCTATAAACTGAGAACCATCAGGCAGAAGGAAGCCTAGGAAGGACAGGCAGAAATATTTCCAGGAGAGGTAAGGCAGTGTGTGTGCCACTGCGTAAAGCCCTGGTGAGTACTCCTTTGAAGTACTGAACACAATTTTGTTTACACATGTTCAGAGATGATCTCAAAATGGAGTAGGTACAGACTGAACATTTTTAATGAGAAAACTCCAAGATAACGTGGCTTCTTTCAGCCAAAAAAACCACAGAGGGCAAATGCACCAGACCGGTGAAGTGGTCAAGTGGAAGTGGCTAATGAAAAAATCTGAGCTAAAAAATTAGAAGAAGGTTATTAACATTTAGACTGTATTTTTCTGAACAGCCTACCTTAATAAGTATGAATAGTGAGAGCAGATCAAACTGCTGTTGGATGGAGGTCAATACACTTAAGGATGATATTGTACAACGGGGTACACACAATAGCATAGGATAGGATTTGTAACCCAAGAAATCCTTTCTTATCCAAGGATTAAATGAACGGCCAGATTTTTTTTTAATGAGAAACCTTTGCTGCTCCTAGTCACAAGTGGCTGATCAACATCAAGTGTTGCCCATGGCTTTGTAAAGGGAGAAGTGGGGTGCAGGGATTACCTGGAGGTGGGCCTTTAATGGGGGACATGTGTCTATTTTGAGGGTGTACACTGCCAAACACCTGCAGCTCCCATTGCCTTCACTTCAGTGAGAGCAGATGGAAAGTCAGCACCTCACAGGATCCGAGTCTTTAGTGGGAAGAACAGCTTAATGAAGTGTGTTTTGAAAGCTATTTCAGGGAAGTCACAAAATCTTTCCTCTGAACAAAGGTCAAACCGAGATCCCTTTTATCAAATATTTAGCCAGTCAGAGTATTGCAAAGAGATGTTTACAGCTAGCAAAGCGGATGGCTGATGCATCTGTGTAGGTGTCACCTGTGTAAATCAGAGTATTGTACACTTTTAATATGCATTGCAAAAGTACACACCAAAGCAGCAATCCCCTTTGCTTGTTTGTAATTGGGAACCGTGCTGGAGACAGTATAAGGCTTTTATACTGCCAGACTCTTACTGAAGATATTTGCTTATTGTTTGAGGTAGATAAGCAAAGAAAAATTAAACAATCAAATAGTAGATGTGCGGGATACATTTTTATGACCAGGTTTCTGTGGGTACCCTGGCATAGTTTGCTATTTGCAGGCAGCTCAGAAGATGCAGCTGATGTTGAATGCAACAATTCCAAATGTTTTAGTGGTTGTTCCTGGAGAGAGTAGACTATTCATAGCACTGCTGCATAGTCTTGCTCTTTGTTTTACAGTAATATTCACTTAACTGATATGGATCCCAGTGGGCTTGATCCATCCACTTTCCATTTAAACCAACAGCAGTCTACTCACAAACTATTAGAGTAGTGCAAAGCACCTTTAAGCACCTGTCTATGTAGAGTCCTTGATACCTGTGAGATTACTTCTCTCCTCTCAACTGAAGTTCATATGTGTTTGTACCTGCAGGCAAATTTTCCCCAATTGGAACATGCTTCCCACATTGTTCTGATGAAGCTCTGCTTTGTTCAAATGGACAATATTGACACAAATCTAATTAGTTTCAGATAAAAGTACTTACAGCTACTTACCCTAGTCTCCAAGCTTCCGTCTGACAGTGTTTCTGATTTTTTTTTAATGAATTGATGAAAAAAAGGCTTTTAGGTTTTTATTAAAAGTGGAACTCAAACAAGTAAAAGAAATTTCCATCCATCAAAATTATTAGAATTGTGGGGTTAGGACCGATAATGAGTCAGGTAGTAAGCCAGGTAATGGGTTGACGTGCTAATCCACATCCTTCAAATCAGTCTCTAGAGAGGGCCAGGGCCAGTTTTGTTAAACTCCTGTCCTTCCCAGGCACATGTCCATTCAAAATGTGTTTTGGAAGTGATTCAGGGAACCAAAAATTTTCTATATTTCTGATTTTCAAAAGGGCAGTATGAGGCATCTTCCAGCCCTTGAAGCTCAGATGTTGACATGCAATGAACTCTTGACCACAGAAACTACGAGTAGTGGCTGGCTTGATTCTGAGTTCATTTACAGAAAACTTCAGGATCTCTGGGCAAAAAGCATTACCCAAAGCTTGCATGCCTCAATAGACTAAATATTTACCATGCTAACAACAAGGACACTGACATTTTTTATTTATAATGCTCATTATTGACATGGTGGAAAATATTAACAAGTTCACTGGGAGTTTTCTGCATCACGGACCTAAGCTTAATGCTAGTGAATGTTTCTAGGTTCCCCATAAGTTACATTGATATGAATCATATATAGCCTGTAAAAACTGAGTATGACTTGGCACCTTTCTCATTGCAGCCAGTTTCTCTGTCTTGCTAGGCAGAACGTGCATGTTTTCTCTCTGGGCCTGATCTGTTTGACCTCAGAAATAGATGCTTTGTGAATGTATTTTCTAGGTTTGGGAGTCAGCTAGACAAATTCATGGAAGAAATATTAAGGATTGTTAAATACAAAGAGGCTGCCTCTGCTTCAGGAAGCCCTGAAAGCTTGAAGCTTACATTGGAGAAGTATTGTTACATGTTTGGTTTGTCCTGGTACTCAGACCTAAAGAGATATTGTTGGCTAATGTTAGATCTGGAGATAGACGGACTTATGGGTTGTTCCTGCATGCATTTTTAACAGCAGCATCACTGTTGAAAGGCTGTAACCTGGTGTTTTAGCTGTGAAACCAGTGTTCTTACTTTTGTAATAAACTCTGACTGCTTTAAATTCTCAGGGGCCAAGTTTACTGTGCTGTCTCAGCCATTTACCATCTTCCCTGTCCCCATGGGAGTGAAGGCCAGCATGATCCTTGTTGTCATACTGAGTTCAGCAGCATCTGCATTTATCCTCGCTCTTGCATTCTGCTGGTTCAAGAAGAGCAAAAGCAACAGTAAGTTGGAAAACCCACTAAAATTTATACTTGCAGACTCCTTATTTTGTTTAACAAATCCCCACAGCGGCCACAGCAGGTTTCAGACAATGGCACTCAGAGAAAACTCTGAGAAGTTCAGTAATTAGCAGTATAGTTTGTAGTTCAAGGTTATACAGTTTTGTGCCTATAACAAATGCCCGGGTATTGGCTGGAAAAAGTTTTAACCATATGTGAAACATGATGAAAATCAGGTTTCTATAGTGCAGACAAGGAATTGAGAAACGGAGGAAATATTTCCTACAATTTGAATGATCCATTCAGCCACTGCATTTTCCTGATGAAGGGTGACATAGCAAAACAGCACTGTGGTGAGGATATGTAAAGCCTTGGTGCTGACCAAGGACCAGACACAGCTGCAGTGTGAACGCCGCAGAGAGAGCAGCACAGTCACGCTCACATCACGCTGTCAGCATCATATGAGTCAAAGTGGAAATGGGAGGGCTACAGCTCCTCTGGAGTTCTCCCCCAAGCAAATCCACACCTCTCCTAATTTACCTTAAGGTTGCTTTCTTTTTAGCATTGATCTTAAAACAGATATAGCTACCTCAAGGAGGCTTTCCCGCTACAGAAGGCATAAGGCTATCTGTGTAAGAGAAGAGCTGAAGAAAAAAGGATGTGACTGTAACTCTGGGTGGCTTGATTGCTAAACAGCCACCTCAGACTGCTGGATATGTTGAAAGTTACCAATAGCTTGGCCTTTCAGGTACGCTAATTGAAGTTGGGACCTTGCCAAAGGTACAGGTAACCTGTAGTGGAGGAGTAAAGGCACATCCTGGTTAATAAGACATCTCCCACTAGTTTCAAGACCTTCTCACAGTTTCTCCAAACTTTTGCTTTCAAGTAACTTCTAAAGAGTCTTTCTCCTAAACTGCACCATAAGCACTAGCTACAATAAGGTCTGAATTTTTAGTATTACTGAACGTGATGACAACATAAGGAAGGGGTCCACTGAAGAGAACAGTTGGGAACCCTAATGGCAAAACATAAGATGGTATGAACATAAAACAACTCTGTCCACTTTGGGGCAGAAAGAACACTTCTAGATTATCTGTTAATTCAGCAGCAATATATTGTTGCTGGAATTAATAACTGCTGCTGAGCTGAGGATGGATTGAGAGTGATGTAACTGTATGTTTCATTGCAGAAATGAGGACTGAACGGGCTGATGTACCACAGGCCAGTACCAAGGGACCCTGTAAGCAAGCACAGCCTCATGCAACTCACATCCAGCCTTGCTTCAGTCAAGGAGAAAATAAAAGTAGTGTGCCTGTAGCAGGAGGTGAGACTGCAGTTTGACAATAATTATAAACAAGTCGAACATCAAAAGAGTTGGTTTAGGTCTCTTAACAAACTATAGTGTTGTACAGGATCAATGGCACACCTCTTCTCAGAAGGTCTATCGCTTTATTACCTCCTCCTTCTCCTCCCTAGTATTTTTCTATTTGTCACTTTATCTCCTTTTTTATATATTGTGTGAAATCCTAGCTCCACTGAAGGTAGCAGCATAACCCCCCCCTTACACTCAATGAGTCCATGATTTCACCTAGTGTTTTTGAAGTAGGGTAGGTACCAACATTCCCACAGTGTCCCAGTATGCCTGGAACAGCAGGGCTTCTGCCTGCCCCGGTCTCCAAGTGCTGTGGCAATAACCGCACAGCGCTCAAAAAGCTCTGGACAAGTTTGCAGGCTGTGGAGGACTGCAACGAGGTACACTGGAGGTAGGAAAAAACCACTCGGGGCTCATTTGCACGGTCTCCGTTTCCTCCACCACTCACAGGACCTTCATGCCGTACTTTCTGAGCAGTGAGTCCCAGCCAGCACCCCAAAGCTGCTCCATTCCCACCCGCTCCTCTCTGCGGCCCCCCCTTTACTCCCCAGGGTCCCTGCCACAAACACCTCTCTTCCACACACCTCCTCAAGACTCGTCTTTTCATCAGCTGCTGATCAAACACGACTTCTTCTGAGGTCACGGGAAAGCAGACAGCCTCGGGGGCATGTGGCTGGCAGCATAAAGCGCTGGCTTCCCTCTCTGCAAGTGTGAAATGTTCTTATAGTAGGTTTTTTTTTTTTCTTTTTTGTCTCACCTGCCAACAGCGCAGATCTAAGGGCATTCGGATAACCCTGCTGAACCATCCATTTACTCTTGTTTTGGGAATTTCTTTTTCCTCCTCCGTACCAAAGCCTGTGGATTACATAAGAGGCAGGAAGAGCCGAGCTGGAGTTTTATCTCCTTTTAATTAGCATCTATCACAAAAGCAGAGGGAGAGAGAGGAGAGAGGAAATTCTGCAGTTTATGTGTTTTGATATTTGCTGTACTCCTCCAAAACACAGCGTTCAGCTGTGTGCCTTAGGATACATATCTGCTATAAATTCATTTTTTATCTAATTTGTCTGAGATCTAAGCTTCCTGTGGAGGTCTGAGATCAAAGGATCTGATTCTGTCTGATGTCGGCTCTGACACATAATGCGTGCTGACTTAGTTCTGTCTATAAACTCGCAGTGGGAGGCTGCCATTCTCCCTTGGCACCTTTACATAGTGAACTTTCATTTTGGCTGGGGAGGCTGACAGGTATAGCGTTGATTGGAGCCATCGTGTAAATAATTCATGGAAAGATTTTTTTGTCAGAAAAAGGCAATCCAGCCACTTAAAGTCTTTTAGGAATAGTTGCAAGACAAAAAGATTCCCCGATATGTTCAAATCTAAACAAGGATAACAATATCTTAAGTGAATTTAATACATATGACTTGGAAGTGTCTAATGTTTGATTTCCCCTTATTTAAAGTGCTGTTGGTTTTGGAGAGAGAGAGAGGAGGAAATCAAAGCTGCAGTCTTTTTGTTTAGTTTCTGCTTTATAGCTGTTCCCCCCATAAGAAATCCCACCTTTCGAACACAATTAAGTGTTTGGAGCCTTTATTATTAATCACCACGGTAAGTCTTGCAAGACAGAGTTTTTCTGGTTGGTAAGTGGTTATACAGTGTAAAGTCTGCTGGAGGCAGGGGCCCTGGTTGTTGTCCAGAACAAGGAGCTGAGGATGGAGCTGAGGAAGAAAACTGTATGCATGGATATGCAGCAGTGCAGGGGAGAAGGGATCAAGATACTACCTTGTCTGACCTTGCTGTAACAAAAAATCTCCTCAGCTTCACATAATTATCTCTCTCTTGAGTTAAATAACTTTTGATTGACTGATGCATTCTTAACAGAGCAGCACCTGGAGGTGGAGGACCATATTGTTTCTTTTTGCAAATTTTACGGTTATTCTGGTGGTTCATCGCCTTCACCATTGAAAGGTTGTATCCTATAACAGCTTACGTTCCCTAGCTTCAATTTCCAGTCCTTTCAGGTATTATACCTTTTGACCCTTATCCTGAACTCCTTGGCCACCAGCTCTCAGAAATCACTGTTGTATTCCTGAAGAGGTTCTCCCACTCTGTAAATAAGGTCTGCATCCCTTGCTCCTAGGTTGTTCAGATCAACTCCTTTTTCCTTTTCTATCAGTTTGCCATTTTTTCCACCCTTCACAAAATTTCACAGGAATCAATTTTAATTTTAATTCCAAATCACTGGTGGAAACACTGAATATCTTCCGTTTCAGTGGTAGTGTCTGGTACTGCCGCACATCCCCACCTCTGAGAATTATTTCCCATATATAATTACTGCCTGAGCTCTGTCTGTTAGCTGGTACTTAATCCAGTTAATCGTGTGCTTTATTGGTATTGAATAGTTTGTATTTAATTAAAAAAAATCAGGATATTTTAGATTACTATGTCATAGAAATCTCAGGGCAGTATTTCATCCTTGAAACTGCTCATATCCAGAAAACTTTTAGCCTCCTCCATTAATTCAAAGTCGTTTGAAAAGACCTATTTTCACGGTTGAAAATGGCACCTTTGAAATTGAAGAGGGCATCAATACATATCAAGAAATAACATGAAGCTTTGGAATAGGGGATCATAACCTGATCATCATGTTTATGCGTATAAAGAAGAAAACCGAACCTAGTGATGTATGCAATTTGTGTTTTAAAACAGCCAACTACCTAATGATAAACCAATCTTGAGAAGGAAAACTGTTGCACACAGAAACATGTGTGAGTACTGAAAATTTATGGACAACTTTCCAGTGGATTTCCAAGAGGTGCAATCCTGAAATTGAAAGCTATGAGTGTACAAGTTGAAAAAAACCAACACTCCTTAACAGGAAAAGTGAATATAAGGATGAAGAAATAGGGAAATTGTAGACAATACATGAAGATAGGGGAGAATTATTCCAGCAAATAGAGTTCCAATTAATGAATTATAGAAAAGGGAGAAGAGAAAGAATCTGAGCAGCAGGTCTGAGAAACTATGGGACTGAATGTCACAGGCTGTTAAGGGTTAAACTTCAAGGACAAACCTGAAAAATAAGGAGTGGTAACAATACATTTTCTGGGATCATTTCTGGTAAGGACATATAATATATGACGATGAACGGACTGCAAAAGCCAGTGTTGTCCAGTAACACATCAGATACATGGACTAGGACGAGTTCTGGATTTGGAAAAAGTATAAAAGGTTTGGGTCTGGGCTGGTTTCATTTTATTTTCAGGGGGAAGGGAGAGGATTGCAAGAATTTTACAAATGTTTTTAGCATCCAAATGTAGCAGGCTGCCAATCTCGCGCTGAAGTGATAGCACACCCTGTCAACTCAGAAGCCATCTGCTGTAACACCACAAGTGATTCTGCCTCTGTGGTTGATAACCATTTGTTTTATTAAGATGTAAACATTTTTCATTTCCACATGAAAAATGTATAATATATATTTTGGATTTTCTGCATTCTTCAACGGCATTTTTTAAACAGCATTGCAGGTTACAGGCTTTGCCTTGAGTGGGATTCAAATGTTGGTAATGGAAAGTTCTACCTTATATTACAGCCTGATTCATAGAAAGTTGATGTATTTTATAGAAGTGTAGTATTAAAATGATTATCAGTCTTACCAATACATAGCTTATTAACCAGCTGTATTCTATATACTTTATTATTAAGCATTTATTGAAGAATTTGATAACCACTGGAAGATGCTTTAGAAGGTATTAGTGTATCAATAAGAACAAACCAGATGTTTTAGCTGTTGTATATTTATTTGTGGAAAGAGGTTACGTTTATTTGGTTTTAACAACTTATTTCTGCCAAACTAATGTTTGTGGCCAGTTAAAATTATTTTCCCAACAGTAACTCCTTTTTCTTCAACATCTTTAAGACGTAGTAAAGGCATAGAAGGGTAAGGAACATGAAGATGGGGTCTTACAATTATTGTAAAGCACTAACAAGTCATGCTTTCATAGATACGGAAGCAATTGGAGCAGTGGCACATGCTACAGGACAACTGGAGGAGCTGAACACGCAGCCCTGTGAAGTCAAGTCAGGGAGAAAGATGAGCACTGTCCGGTGTAAGACAGGTGATGGAGACACCTTTTCTTCAGCTAGGAAAAGTGACAGTCACCAACCGCTACATGGAGGAACATCTCCTGGTGACTCTCTGGAACCTCAGCAGCTAACTGTCCCGGGATGCTCCAGCCAGAAGGACGTCAGCCAGCCTTCACCTGGTTACAACATGGAAAGAGAGAAGTCCCAAAGGATGCCCAAACATCAGCATGATGTCAGAGAGCATGTTGCTGTGGTAGCAGCAGAGGTGTAAGAGAAGTGATGTGAGGGGGTGGACCACCGACAAAGCAAGCTTTGCCTGGCTTGCAGTCAATGCGAAGCTGAGTTTTTGTGTCCGTGGTCAGAGAAAAAGACACACGTGTTAGCATGGGGAACCAGCCTGCTGCACGGCACGTGTCCAAATTATCCGTTATCTGGATCTGCAGCCAGCTGGGAGACTCTGGCCATGTCTGTGATGTTGACCTTTCTTAGCTTCTAAAACAGGGTGGGTGCATCCAAGCTGCCTGTTGAGAATAGTCCTTCTGATACCTCTAAAACTCTCTCCAAGAGTTGTTTGGGGGAGTGCTAGATGGCTGGTTAGGTCAGCTTTGAGATTACATTCAAAAGCACTCAGGGATTAGCCGAACAATTCAGCAGTGCAGTTGATCAGATTTCTGAAACTTTAATATACTAGCACTGATGTAGTCTTAGTGTCTAGAGCAATGCTGATTGGTGTGTGTGCATATATACAAATATATAGGAATTTTCCCATTTCTTCCAATCATGCCTTTAGTTTCATTTAAAGAACCTCAGTATGTGCATAAATCTTTTACTTTTTCTGAGGAAAACCAAACTTGTATTCAACTTCCATTTCATTGTCACTTGAGTAAGTACTCCCATTCCTCCCTAGTTAAGTCTGCGTTGTTATTTTTTTTTTTTTAATTATTTTGAGGAGTTAAATCTTCACCATGGCATTGTTTTCTAATACCCTTAAATCACCGGCTTGTTATGAACACTAGACTTTATGATTGATAATAATAATGCTGATGTTCTTCAGTTGCTCAGAGAATTCCTCTGTGCTTTGCTTTACTGAGCTGGAAGATGAGGAACTTTATTATGCCCTCTCTGTACCATAAAATTCTTGGTTGCAAGGTGTCCTGGTGGCACAAGATAAAATTTATACTCCTCTGCAGATAAAATACTTCAGCAGGAAAATAAGGTTTCTGGCCAGATCAACAGTGGAAGAGAAGGTAAGAAAACTTGATTTAAAAAAAAAACCAAAAAAACCCAACCACAAACTGGTTCACTACAAGCTGAAGGAGGAAAGGTGCAGATGCTGGTCGGTAAGCTACACAGTTCTCTAGGCACAAAAATAGATTCACCAGCTTTGGCTTCTGCGCTATATTGTGTTTATAAGCATCATTTTCAGGTGAAATCAGATTGATTCCACGCTGAACTAGGCTTCTGGCTGACTGCACAGGAGGTTTTCTGGCTTAAGACAGTTGAACATGAGGGCCCTATTAAATGCCATAGATCAGCCTTTCTGACCTCTTCCATGCTATGGAAAAGCAATTTCTTATGTATTTTCTTCAGAGGCCAAAATATTCTTTTATGTGAATCAACAAGGTAAATCCCGAAGGTTTGTGATTCAGGGTCCGAATAAAAAGATATACCTTTCAGAGACATCCAGGTTTGGTGAAATGGTTTGGAGACCCTTCCTTTCCTCCACAGCTGATACTTAATTTAAGATGCTTTCATGTAGTAGAAAATCCTTCCCTCTCTACAGAAATACAAATCCTCCATCCCCTGAACTCCACTCCCCTTCAGTAGTTCTACTCCTAGTAAGTGACTCTATCACATCCAAGCACTGTGAAAACAAATAAATATAATTGCAAATATCAGAATGTATGCAAATAATGTGCAAATAATATTGAATGTAAATTATATGCAAACATTATACAATGGAGCCTTCTTTTTGGGAAAAAAATCAGACACATTGGAAACAGTTAAGGGCTTTAATTAATCCTTTAATTCATAATCCTTGCATTTATCCATACTTTGTTTACAGAATAAGTAATGTCTTGCATGTCTAGACCTCTAATGGAATAAGCAGGGCTAAAAAGTCTTTAACTGCACCATTATCGATCTTGATTTCCCACAGTGCTGTGCATTAACAGAGTGAGTGGTAGAGCATGGGAAAGAAGTGGGGAAGAAGTGAAATAAAACGTGAGGAAAAATTAGTCCAAACATGAAGTGAATCCTGAACAAGTAAGAAATTTAGGGGATCTTGTGTTGTGTATCAGAAAAAACATCACTCTAGTAATCAGAGAGAGAAAGAAGATGTGACTGAGACTTAGTAGTGGAAGAACATGGTTACACATGAGATGGTATCTTTTCTAAAAATAATTGGTTTTAGACTGACTGCAACAGCACTTGGATGAAATGGGATCCTACTGCTTTATGGCTGATGGAGATCCAGATTTATTTTGAAATTTTTTCCATCTAGACAGGCAAAGGAAAAAACAGCCTCTCCCTCTTACAAGGAATATATGGTTAGATGAACAGACATACCCAAACTGCTCCAGAATGTCCTGGGCAAGGCAAAGAAAGAGAACACACATCTCGTGTCCCAGGCCAAAGGCTTCCTTTTACAATAGTTTGAATACCAGCTTGGCCTGTGGGGCATCTGCATGTCAGCACTGTCTTGCCATCAGTACTTTTGCTGATGCTGCTCAAGACCCTTAGTCTTTGTATTGTTGAGTTCTCCTTAATCCTTACACTATAATTAAGACCACGGTGAATTCCAACTTTGCGTGGTTGTTTTATGGGTAAATTTGTGTGTTGAAATACTCCGCGATAGGAAGACTTTATACATTCCAAAAGCCAGGGCGAGGGCAGGGCAGGGTAGGGATGGAGTGGAAGGAGCCAGAGGAAGAACCCACAGTGTGACACATGGGTTATCCGTGAGGGATGGGGTGCCTTGATAGACTCGAGGTTATTAAAGACTTCTGGCCCAGCTGCAGGACATTCAGCTGAGAAGAATCCACTTTTTTATACTGCTAAAGTCCAGCTTCTGGGAGGACATGTTAAAAAAACAGGAACAGGATTTCAGCTCAGCTTTTCAAAGAAGCCTATAGGCATGTCGTGTCAAAGACTCGTGCTCTACCACAGCCCACATTCTGGCAAGCTCTGCGAGGGACACTAAGCCCTTTCAGCAAATCTACTTAGGCTTAGCAAAGTGCTAACTTCCCCACACTGAACACCAAGGAAGCCTTCAAAGCGCAGGCAAAAATGAATGTAAAAGTCCCTGCATCTGCCTGTGCAGATCCATCCTCCGAGACCCAAAGTCTTTCTTGACAGTCATGGTAAATCTCAGTGAAATTTGGCAAGTTTGGCTCCACCGCAGCCAATGGCAAAAATTTCATTAGGTTTGCTGGGTTTAGGGTTTCCACCTGCTAACCCTTCTCTGTATTCCCAGCTCCAATAGCACTTGAGTTCCTTTATTCATATAAGAGTGTAGCTGAAAGGATGCCTTATTTTTAACCAAGCTCTACAGACTTGTCTGAATTCCTAGACAATGTATGGTCAAAATTATTCTTCTTAACTTTTTTTTTTTCCCGTTTTGTGGAAGTGGTATTTTTTCCTCTTATGTCTGAAGTAGAAGAGTGCGTTACAGACAAATTTGCCTAAGGCTTTGGGCCAGAGTTGATGAGACTTCACGAAGATACAGGAACAGGCACATGGATAGAAAAAAAGAAAGCCTGTGAAAAATTAAAATGACAAGCCTGGTTAGGGAGCAGAGATAACTGGTGATGTAGTAAAATTAATTACAGTCTGGGTTGAAGGAATTGTGTGCCTAAGACAAAATTAAAAAAAAAAAAAAGGAAAGAAAAACCAAATAACAGCAATAAGATTATAAACCCTTTCATCATCTCTATGTGGTATAACTCCCAATCCCTATTTATTATGACATTTATTATGGCACTTATTTCTATAGGATCAGAGGTATAAATGGCAAATAAAGGAGGCAAGTGTCCAGTCAGAAGGCTTTTCTCTGAGCTTCTGATTCTGCAGTGAATAGCCTTGTTAAGAGTGAAATTATGTTAAAAAAAAATCTTCAGTGGACTAGGAACTGTGAGAGAAAACCTTCACTGGATCAGGAAAGCTGCATGATGCAACACTCCAAGGGTGATTATGGGTGCTTACTGAATATGCAGATTCACAGGTTTTTCAGATTTATTTTTTTGCAATCATTATGCCTTTGCCAGGACTTGAAATTATTCCAGCTTCGTACTTACTAAAACGTGGGAAATGTTGGGTGATGATTTGTTGATCAACATTATAAAGACGATTGCAAGAGCAAAAGGCAGATACACCATAGGATCATTCCAGGATTCCAGAACACACCAGCAAAGGCAGTTTGCACAGGGATTTCTACGGTTTATAAAAGGAGTGTGCTTTTGAGGGGTGGGGACAGGAGGTGGGTGCTACCTGAGGTACAAGATTTCACATGTTAGGTGACATGACAGGTTGCAGGGAGAGACAATGAAGTTCCTGGGAGCGTGAGGTCAAGCTAGGAAGCACCTTTGGTAGATAGCACAGTTGCTTTTCACTGGCTCAAACCTCTGTGTGTGTGTCTGCAGAGGTCTGGATCTGCCAAGAAGCTACTAACACTCTGCTACTTTCTTACCGAGGCATTTAAAAATTTTTGATTCTCAAAGAACAAAAGATAACTAGAGTAATCATTCCATTAGTGAGTATTCAAAAAAGGAGAATAGAAGGATATAGAGAATGTTTTATTTTTTAAATTGGATATTGAAATGTCTTTTCAGGGAGGGTCGTTTGGGGAGGTATTTATGCTCTCCTTTTGCTTTCCTTTTTTTTTTTTCTTTCCTCTTTTCTTTCACATTGTGACCAACAGAGAGCAGAAAAAGAGTATGGAAGAAGGAAAGAAAAAATAGACACAACACTCCCAAATTGATTGCAAAACAAAATATTATAAATTGCTCAGTTTGTCCTTAGCTTTATGCTCAAGGTGAATATTTTGGGAAAAAAAACCCAAAACCTGACACAACAAAACCAGAAGAAAATATGAAAGAAAAACGTGCCTCTGTCTGAGCTTCTGTTCCTCTCTCTTGGTCTCCAGCTCAGTGAATGATTTTCTCTTAAAATACTCCCAGCATGCCGTCAACTTTGCTCCGGATGTTTCAATTCAAAGCTTTTTCCTCACCTTACAAGCTAAATGAAAAATAGTCCCTACTACTGATGAACCTGGCTCAATTTGCAGTTATGAATGAAGGCCATGGCAGAAGATTGCACATCAGCTAGGTAAACCTCTGAAGAGCTTCCATATTGTATTAGACCAGACCCTCATACTGAGGGCTGCCGGTGTTAGATACTTGGGGAAGAATGTAAGAAAAAGACAAATATGTAATGAGCCTTCCCTGGGTTTTATTTTAAGCAAGAAGAGACTTCTAGGAATGGTGGTTGCCCCTAACAGGCATTGGATGATGGACCTATCGTCCCTGAACAATTTCTGAAAGTGTAGCATTAATACCATGTTACACTGAATTTTCTACATCCCGTGTGAAAAAAAAGAAGTTATTTCTGCTTTTATTTTAAGTGTTCTGCCTGATATTTTCCAGGTCTTGTTGCGTGACAAATAAGGAGCGATGCTTATTTGCCTTGCTTTTCCAGATGTCCCGCACATTCTACATCACTTTCGAAGTTCTGTGGGAGTCCTGTGGGATGCAGGGATCTGACTTAAAATTCAGCTGAACAGATAAAGGGTAATACCCCACAGGAAAAGAAAAGAAGGAGATTATATACTCAGTCCTCCTGCAAAAGACCTCCTTCCTTCTGGATTTGTGCAGTTATAACTTATGCACGTAGATGCTGGCTAGGACCCTGATCTTTGGTCCTCGATTAGAAACCTAAATTCAGGTGTAAAAAATCAGGGATGAAAGGGTTTAATACTAAACCCATTCACTTTAACTTGGTATCACTAGGGAAAAAAGAAGAACAGAAACAGGTGACACGGCCAAGACAACGGCACGGAGAAGGATCTCTGCTGCAACACTGTGGAAGATGGACTCAAGCCGGATCGGACTGTGTTGGTCAGAGACGGGAGCTCCACACAAGCTGAGCATGGAGTGTGCACAGAAATGCTCTGCTGCTTTGGCTGTAGGTCATCTCATTCATTTCCCAGTAGATCATTTGTCCATCCCCAGGGATGGGTTAGGTAGGGTTGGATTAATTTGTGCTTTCGCTCCTGATACAACTCTCTGTTCCGGAGTACATTAAAGATGAAGCCAGTGACATGCCAAGTCTCACAGCCGTCAAAGGGAACGATGCTAAAAATATCCCACCCTTGCTCTCCCTCCCCCCCGCCACTGTCTCTCTATGTCTAGGTGCTGACAAAAGTTATTTGTCGTATTCCCTTCATTCGGTGAGTGACAGGAGACTGGTGTCAAGTGAGAAAATGAAATGTAAATTTTATTAAACACCTTCTCATCTCTGTGTATCAATCCAGATTCCAGCCTAACACAGCAAATCAAATCCTGTCTTCACCAGGCCTGAGGGCACACAAAGAATCATTTCTCCTTAATACTATTCCCTCCTAGTAAAATATTTTTCTGTTTAGTAAATGAAAATTTAAAATGCAAACCCTATTTTAATCCCAGAGAAAAGATGTGCATTGCAGGGAGAAGGATGCTACATTTCATTCTGTTATGCCTCATGCCTTCTTCTTGTTTTCAGACACAGCAATGATGATTAGCTGAAGCATAAATTGCGACTCCCTTTTAAGACTTGCCCATCGGGACTTTTTATCTTCATGTCCACCACTGGGCTTAGTAGCTTACTAGTCCAAAGATGATTCAGTATCCGCTTGTTTAATCTAAAATTGCATGGTGAATTATATGATGTGCTGAAGTCTGAAACACTATTCCCAAGTCAATGGCATGAGAAGTTCTTTGCTGTGGGTCCTAATACCTCTATTTCTCTGGGGATGAGAGTCTTGGTCCACTGTGAGAGGTTAAATTGTCAGAAAAGGAAGCTTTTAATTCAAGGCTTCTTGTTGCTGAGCAAAATCGTAGTTGATTTGACTTCTTTGATATTCACAGACAGAGCATATAATAATTTGTTTCTTTTGGTAACAGTGTGAAGACATTTATATCTGTTTATCCAGGCTGTGTAGAGGTCAAAATTAGGATGGAGACAATACATGTATGAGAGAAACCCTGAACACGAGACAAATTTTCCTTTGCTCCCAAGAGGTGGCACTGGAGAATATTTTTATCAGAGTCACTGGTTAACCAGTGTGGTAACCATCTTAGTGGGTGCTGCTGGAAACACTGGACCATTGCTCTCCGAGACACTCACGGGACGAGCAAAACCAAGACCACCTACCTTTCATCTACACTCATTACCCCTAATTATTAAAAGTTAGGTGTCTAGTCTAATCTAATTCTCCCTTGCGTGTGGTTAATATAGAGAGGTATGCTCTCAGGAGGGTGCTTCACTTTGCTTTTCACACACAGCTAGTGCAGGTCAGGCCAACTCGCGCGGTGGAAGTGCCTGTCTCTGCAGCTCTTACCTCAGTAGCTTAGATGAGATGGTTGACTTCTAGCCTTGTCAAGCAGGCATTTCACCTTAATTTGGATATGCACGTCCTGCTTCCCCCGGGGTCTTGCACTGATCAGTTCCCAACTCATCGTGTGTTACTTCTGATAGGAAAAGTACAGTGGGGTGCACAAATACTGCACAAGTAGATGACTTGTGGCAATTTTTTTCTCCTCTGAAAATAGTTCCCTGCTCTGTAAATGACCCTCTTAGCAGTAACTCATCCAGTACCAGCTTACCTTGGAGGTGGAGGTCCTGGATTGCCTAGTTTCCCCACCTGAGGCACCCCTAAGAGGTGACAGGGGTTCAGGGCTTTGGCCATCTCGTGGTCTTCGGAGTTAACTGCTGGGGCAGTCAAGGTTCCCATCGTGCAGGTCCTGCAAGAGTTGCCTACAGCACTTCACTTCAAGGAGGCTAGGGGTCTATGCAGTCCCCAAAAACTCTGGAAAAAAATTGTAATAATTCTAAAGAAATGGGTTTTGTAACCTAAAAAAATAATTTTATGTCTCTGGTATTCTTTTTGAAATTCAGGTTTTCCCTTCAAAGAGAAATAGTAGACTCCTGCCAGCCCTAATCACTGCTTTTCCTAACCCCTTTTGGAGGAAAATCTATGCTATTGTCCATGAATCAAGGATAGATGACATGAAGCAGGGAAGAGTTAAGCAACTCACTAAAGCTTGCACTAGGAACAAGTGGAAAAGAAATCAGCAAAAGCACCCGTTTCCCTTGGCTATCTGTCCTTAGACAAATTCACTACACCATTTTTGTTATCTAAGCCTGTTTCAGAGAGGAAAATGGAGACAGACAACACCGAAAAAGTAATGCAGGGCAAGACTTGCCGCTTGTGCATTAGGTTGGATATCGACTGTCCTCAGCCGAAGTCTGCATCCTGCCACCAATTTCCCCTCTGTGACCTTAGGCCACTCATTTAATGTCTCTGCCCCTCAGCTCCTCACGTGCAAAATGAGAATGCTAATACAGCTTTTCTCCATACCTCAGTCCACTTTGCCCACTCAGGCTTCAGGGTCCTCAGCACTGAGGCTGTTTCTAATTAATTATTTTCCAAGTGCAGTTCAATCCTGGCATCCCAGTTGCCATTGAAACCACCCTTGAAACAAAAGAGTCATAGTGATAATAATAATAATAATAGTGATAGTAATAGAAATAGACAGAATTAGAAATAGAAAATAGAAATAGAAAATAGAAATAGAAAAGAAATAGAAATAGAAATAGAAATAGAAATAGAAATAGAAATAGAAATAGAAATAGAAATAGAAATAGAAATAGAAATAATAAGTGCACCTAAACTGGTTTCACTTGCAAGGTGCTGAGGGTTAAAGAAAAAAAGGAAAAGAAAAGTGCAGTCCATGCAGAAGAGCTGTCATGTCACACAAATTGTCAGCTTCCCTAATATCACCAATCCCTCCTCCGCCTCACCAACTTAAATTCTCCCATGCCTCAAGGTAGACGGCTGTTGGGACTCGGCGCTCTAGATACATCCACACCGGAGATCAGTCATTTCACACTGCCAGTGGGCTTCTTTACTATTCTAATACAGAACCGATTGCACACTATGACTAATAATGTTGGCTGTATGAAAGAATTATTTATATAGAGACTGAGAAAGGCCTCCTTGGATTTCTAGACAGGACAGTCTTGATTTGGAGAGAGTAAAGCATAAAATAACTTCAGGGCCATTTCAGACTGCAGCAGTCTCCAGGAGGCAAGCCGACAATTGGTGCTTGAATTTGAAGCTGGAGCTGTATGTGCTGTGGCAAACCCTCTCCCCTAGTACCCTAGAGTCCCCCATCCTCAGAAATAAAGAAGGGACATCTAGTGAACGCCAGTCAACACCGGCTTATGGAAAATAGGTCCTGTCAAACTAAATTGATAGGTCTTTTTCTGATGAGATTACAAATTCAGTCGATAAAGATAGCAGTATTCAAGCAATAGGCATCTGTGAGGTATTTGAATTGGTACACCCTGATATTTTGTATGCAAAACTAGAAAAAGAATACACAAAATTAACATGGTGCACCTTAAATGGATTAAAAATAGGCTGAAAACCTCAAAATGTGTTTATAGAATTTACTGCTGAGCAGGTCTATTTCTAGTCTGGTCACAGAGGGATCAGGTTTTGTCCTGATGCTATTTTAGCAATGTTTTATCTATGAACATAAAGGTAATGTAAAAGTTGGTATTCAGCCAATTGGCTACTGAGATGGAGATACAGGGGATGATAAATAAAATACGAGGACAGATCCCTTATGTTGTGTGATCAGTGGATCAACCATGTTCAGATAAAATGAGGGACATTTTATTATAAAGGTAGAAAAATTATACATAAGGATATGGTTATATTTACCAGGCAGAGTTTCTCTTCTGACGGCTGGTGACTGAAAACAGCTTGTCATCATGATAGATAATAACTAAAAATGATTTTTGTTGGGATAAAGGTCTTACAAAGGAGCTAAAGTTATTTTGCTGCATAGACACAAAGCTTTTAAATAAGAAGAGGATGCTTTTATTCCAGGACTGATACTGCTTCTGGTTTTGATGTCTGCAGTTCAAAATGTTGTTTATAATTTTGTGGAGGGTTCACAAAGGAAACACAGGTGGGAAAAACACTTTCCATAGCAAAAAAAAAGCAGGGATTTTTAAACCAGCTGAAAATTAAGCGCCCAACGTAAATTGGTCATTTAGGCTTTCTCTGTAATCAGCAATGGGTACCTGCAGAAGATTCCTCACCTTGCATATCTTATCTTAGTTTTACAGTGGAATAAAACACCTCTGAAAGTGCTGATCTTATGACATGGTCACAGTCTAAAAATGCCCGTAGGTGAAACAGAATTTGAAAATAAAGAGCTTTTCTATTGCCTAGACAAAACACTCTAAGCCAGGCAAATTCAGAGTGGAACTACTGGGATGTTAAGAGTGAGGATATCAGCAAATAGTTTCGTAAGGGAGGGGTTGATTGTGTGTGATCCTTGCCACAGTTTTGACTAGACGACTAAATGTTTTTGTTTAAATACTTCCTTCCCCACTTTGGGCACACTCCCCAAAGGTCTCTGCAGTCATCTTTGCACCCACCATCACCCTTGACAGCAGACAGAAGAGAACAACGTGATCCCTGAGGATTTCCTCTGGCTCCTGGACTGGCCCATCAATCTCCTTTTTTTTCTTTCAGAAGATGGCCCATCCCGCCTCCTTTTCCCATTCCCCTTCTTTTTCCCAAAGCCCTGGAAAGCCCAGGAGAGCAAGAAGTGTTGCTGGACAAAAAGAAGACACTTTTGCAACATGCATGGTAGGGGCCATAGGAAGAGGAAAGAGGGAAGAGAGGCTGTGTGCGACCTCCTGGGAGATGCAATGCCATATCCCACGGCAGGAGAGAGCCCAGGGAAGGAAGCAGGGCAGCAAGGAATACTTCTGACACCACTTTGCAGTCCTCTTTATTCCTCCAGAGCTGTTTCAACCCTCTTATATTAGGAAAAATCCCATACAATTAGGTCTTTCCTGCCTGATTATGTCATCCTGTAAAGCTTTGGTAAGCAATCTTTGAACGCTCTGACTGCGTTATCGGGAAGGTAAGGCATGTTTTTCTTACGAATCTCGGGACTTGCTCCCCACAAGGTTCCCCTCAATGTGAGAGATGTTTAGAGTTAAGTGCTAGATGCTGTCTCGGAAGAAATGATAAGTAATGGGTGCAGCAGCAGCCACCTGTATTTCTTTTGGGCTGACGCCAAAGCCCATCCAAGTCCATGAAGTCCATTCTCTGGACAAGCAGGTTTAAATAAGGTCTAAAACGTAAATGTGGTTACTTTACTGCTTATTTTTATAAAAGCCCTCTTTCAAAGCCATCCATTAGATTAGCTCCTTCCCAAATCTGTGGAGTACAAACAGTTGTGAAATACAAACTATGATGCCAAACCCAGTTTAGTAACCCCCAAAATGCAGCTTCAAATAACCTTCCACTTCTGTAAAGTTTTTCCACTTTTATAAACTGCATTCTGCATTGAGCATTATAATGGGCAGACTGGAAAGCCTAAGCTCAGACATAATATTGCTTTTCAGATGAGCTCTGGCCCTGCTCTGTTCAAATGCAGAAAAATTGGAGAGACTCACTTGCATTAAGCCATCACATTCCTCCTCTGCTCTACGAAGATATGACATATATAAGGTTCATTAATATTGCTTAATAAAATAGGTGTATTACAAGGATTATTACAGATTAGAATCATATTCTTGTATTGAGGTTGCTGCAGAGGTTAAGACAGTACTGCTCTGATCTTAATCACCATGGATATTTCAGAAATAAAAAAACGCCAAGACTATCCTTTAAAAACATTGCACATATACTACCCTCACCTCTCAGGATGTTTGGTTCAGTGAGGCAAATATCCTTCATCTCAAGGTTTATTTATTGGCTTATAATATTCCTGGGTTGCATAATAGAGAGATGTCTACTAATACTCTAGAGAAAGCAGGATTTCTCATGAATTTTATACACATAATTTCCTTTGGGAAGTGCTGAGTATGATACCTCCTGAAGGACTCTGTGGAAAATTCATGTAAATAAGGCAAAATAGATTCATGGCTCCAGCCTGCAGTTATCTTGTGAACAGTGTTTTGTGAAACAAAAGCACTAAGGGTTTAAAACATTGAGATTTTCTTTACACAGAATGGGCCATGGTACATTAAAAGGACTTGCTGGTGCCTGCTCATAAGGTGACCTATCAAGGTATTCACAGAGATAAAATTTTTGCCTTTCTGGCACCGCATGAAAGGTTCCTATGCACTTTGCAGTGGTGAATGCAGATTCAGTTTGCACTAACAAGATTCCCTAGACCTTATCCATGAAGGACCTTCTAACAGCACCATCATCCGGAGGACTGCATGCATTAGATACCCTGTGCTTCTACCTTCTGATCAGGGGTTTATGCCATTTGGTGTATAATTATATCAACCTCTGCAGTGACGCTTCTTGAACTTGCACCTCCATGAACCAACGATTTTTTGAAAGTTCGTCAGGAACAAGCCCCATTCACCCCATACAGCCAAAACCTCTGCTGCCTCTACCAAGCTTGGCTGGTCAAGAGCAACTTTATTGCTGCCCTCTTCAGTCTCTCGGCACTGACAATGCAACTCTGCTTTTCTAATATGCTTTCCAAACAAGAATATCCACATTATCTCACAGATACAAATGAAGTCAGCCTCACAGTTTGGTGTGAGCAATGCCAGTAGAGATGAAGTGCGTCAGTTTGCTCATAGGCACACAGAAGAAGGGTGGAAAAAAACAGCAGTTATGAGTTTTGGAGCATTAACCAGAATTTCAGTCTTCCTGCTTAGCATCCACATTGTTTAAATCTCCCTGTAGGAGAGAGGTTTGCGGTGTTATATATCTATCTATATAGCTGGTGAAGGGTCTACGGACCAAGTCTTATGAGGAGTGGCTGAGGGAACTGGGGTTGAGAAAGGAGGTTGTGGTGAGATGGGTGTCGGTCTCTTTTCCACAGTAACACGTGGTACGACAAGAGGAAACGGCCTCAAGTTGTGCCAGGGGAGGTTTAAATTGGATATTAGGAAAAATTTCTTCACCAAAAGGGTTGTCAAGCGCTGGAAGAGGTTGCCCAGGGAAGTGGTGGAGTCACCATCCCTGGGGGTATTTAAAAGCCGTAGATGTGGCGCTCAGGGACATGGTTTAGTGGTGGACTTGGCAGTGCTAGGTTAATGGTTGGACTCAATGATCTTAAAAGTCTTTTCCAACCTAAATAGTTCTATGATTCTATGATCTTTCCTTTCTGACTTTTTTAACTTCCCTTTTTTTTGATGGAAAATTAATTATTTAGCTAAATTTGAACAGTTTCACAGGAGCTGTCTGTCTGCCTCAAACATCTTTGTTTTAAAATTTTCTTTGGAAAACCAAATACCCCAAGTTTTCAATGACCCTCTGAATACTGATATCTTTTGAGAACATTGACCAAAGTTGTCTGTTTTCCAGCACTTTACAGACAAAAATTCTTCCCCTGTGTTAGATAGCTTTCCACCAAAATGGGTAGGCAAGGGAAGCCACGGATTATGCATTGTCTGGGACATGCACTCTTGGCTTGGCTGGGAAAGGTGGGGACATCTCCTTTTACAAAAGAAGTTAGAAGTTCGCTGTTATGGATAGGAGTCTTCACGCTGACACCTTGTCTGCTGAATGCAGGTGCAGTTGCTTTCATTACTTAGTCTGAAGTTTGTGTCCCCACTGGGTGCATGAAAAGAAGTGGTTTGTCTTTCTTCCTTACCCATTCCGTCTGTAGATACACCTCCATCAACAGGAATGGCTGAATTTTTGAACATATATTGTCAGGCAGAGTGTCTCAAATCATTGCTTATTTCTCCCCATCTTCCTCAAATGGAAAAAAAAAAAAAGACTGACTGGTACAGATTCAAAAGCAAGGAACACATTGTGAATTCTACAAAGAATGTATCAAAGGAGAATTTTTTTCAGGAGGAACGATATTTCTACTTTTTGCTAAAGATTCTTCCACTTTAAAAACAGTAAAAGTACAGACAGGTCTTGAGCTTCTGGAGTAGAGCAATACTTACATATCTGTTGTAAAAATACCTAAAAAGATAAAAATGAAGACAACTTCCTATCCCATTTTTATTTTATTTCAGGAAATATTTAAGAGAGACCATGAAATTCATAAGTGACAATTTCTATTGAATTTTATACAAGTATTTGATATTCACGTATGGACAAAAAGCCACAGTTGATCCATTTTCAACAATTATTTTGAATGACAAGAGAGACAATTTGGGGGTTTAGGCTGTGTAAGGATCCTGTATCCCTACATTTCATTTTACTGTTGGTCAAGCTGAATCAAAACTCAAGATTTTGTCTCTAATAAGACCTCAAAATCTTCAAGGCAACAGATATACCCTGGGTTTTGTTCCACCTAACAAAATATCTTCTCATGGCTTAAATTCCTATTCTCAAAATGCTGCCTGGAGACCAGTGCAGTGGAGAAAAAATAAAATAGAATAATGTAGAAATCCATATTCAGGACAAATAAGTGAATCCTCAGAGGGGGTAAGCAGGCACAGAGGAGCTCTTCTGATTTACACCAGCTGAGCATCTGATGCCAAATATCACTAATGAAGTCACCAAGCCAAATAATGCACCCATCCTATTCCCTTATAATCATTCCAATGCCCCTTACAGCTGTTTCCAACTGTGTCTCTGATCTCCTTGCTAAGACATTTAAATCTCCTGTTTCATTTGCATGGTTATCCAGTGAAATAGCTCCTAGTGTTTCGTTTCTTGTTTGCAAAACTGAAGAGAGGCTGAAA